>JABCPU010000176.1:0-134908 GCA_016800925.1 Suillus spraguei
ATGGAAGATTGGAGATAAGGTGTGGTTATCTGCCGCTAATCTTAGACTCAAACTCCCATCAAGAAAACTCGCCCCAAAGCGATACGGACCGTTCCCGGTTATCGATGTCCTATCTCCCATCACGTTCACGCTCAAGCTCCCTCCGCAGTGGAAAATTCATCCTACATTCCCACGCTTCTGTCTTATCATCCTATAGCGAAACAGATGTACACGGCCCGAACTTCCCCGAACCACCACCTGACATCATCGAGGAAGAAGAAGAATATGAAATAGAAGCTATTCTTTCTCACAAAGGAACCGGCATTTTGCCGACGCTATCTCGTTTCTTGGAAAGGATACTCATCGGGAGATAACGAATGGCTCCCAGAAAAGAACTTGAAGAACTCCGCTCGAATCTTGAATGCTTATAAGAAGCAACACGCCCTCTAACTCTTTCCTCAGTCAATCAAACCGCACTAGCACTTGATCAACTACCAACATCGAAATGTCTTTCCCCACTGCCTACATTACACCCGTCGTCGCTACCACCAATGACTCTGACTCTGAAACCGAACGATACGGAACCCTTACCGCTGAGATCGACAACTCCTCCTACATCGAAGCCGCCATTCTCTGCGAGGGACATGCCCTCGAGATCGAAAGAATCCTTACTGAAAGAGGCGCCTTCCCTGCACTCCTCATCGTCAACATCATTCGCATCGCAGCCCTTATTGAAGCCACTGCCAAAGAAACAACAGAAATTACTCTCCGTCACCGCTTCCTTCATCTTCAAAAACGCATTCGTGCTTACGCTATGTTGCTTCTTCCCGATTCCTTTAAGAATGATGTTGAAGAAGCTATTCATATCATTGCCGAGCGTCGAGCAGGTGTTGCTCGACCTCCCTCTCCGCAGGAAGATGCGCCACTTCCTATCCCAGCACCCTCTTCTTCATGCACTTATACTAGTCTTGATGCCTTTACTGGCTTATACACTGCTGTCCAAGAGATCGGACAACTTACAAACCAAGTCGTTGAAACCATCCAACAGTCCGTCAATGAAACAAGAGTAGCCCGAAACTTAGTGGAAGAAGCCATTACTGATCTACAGCAGACGCAAAGTGATCTTGCTTCTCCGCGAACCCCATCCCCGATTCAACGACCAACTTCACCGCCTCCTATTACAGTTACCCATGAACATCCAGCATGGCTATATGAACCATGCACGGAGGAGCAGTATGCGGCCGCTAAATCGTTAGGGATTTCTGCCATTGAGTTGATAACCCTCGGCCCTCGACTTCGTGACCTTCATATTCATCCTCCTATGGCTATTCCACCATCATTCGGTCCTATGGATCCCGTTTCACCGGTCTTAGTAAAAGACTTCGGCATCACTTCTCCCTCTTCATCCACCGAACTCCTTGCGACTGCCGAACGAACAGTTACCCCAGATCTCCCCACATCGGCATACACGTTATCCACCGCCCAACAAGCGCAGCTTAAGCGGCAGAACACCCTTGCCTTAAAACGTATGACGAAGAAGAAGGGAAAGAAGCGCGCTAGATCCACCAGTCCCACGCCCATCATTTCCCCGTCTCCTCTACGCAAAGTTTCTTCCAACCCTGACGAGAACATGAAGTGCCGGATCTGTGGAATACTAGGACATCGCCAAAAGAACTGCGCGGAGTATCAGTGCAAGGTTTGCAGATATTGGTCGCCCACCCATTTATCCCTCTATTGTCCTGACCGAGTTGGGTCTCCGCCTTTCAAGTTAACTTGGAAAGATGAAGGATTTTACGACGCACTCCGTGCTTGGGAAAAGCAGCTTGACGATGAACACATTCGTGCAGAGAAAAGGAGAGACTCTAAGCGTCGCGCTGGTCTAGAAGAAGCGAAGTATATGATGGACGGATCATTTGCTGATGAAGACTACGAGTTTAGTGATGACCCCGTCTACTATGCGAATCAAGATGTGTAAAGCCGGTGACTTTACGTGTAAAAAGGGGGTAATGTTACAATCGTACATGCCCCTATTCATTTTCTCACTTTACCGTATATATTACATGACGAGACTCTGACTCATATGCTCAACGCATCTGTACTATAGCTGCCTTCCTTCTTGGATACGCACTTACGTTCCCACACTTCTCTTGGTCTGTGCGCACATATTGGCCTATTTAAGCACAGTGTACTTGTAGTAGATTCCCTACTTTAATCTTACTGGGTTTTACCTGGAATCTCCTTCGCTTAGGTCTCCAACCTAAGTCGTCTTGAATCGTCTCTAAGTCTAAGCACTCCTTAGTCTTAGTCTCTATTCTCGCGGATACCTCTTGGACTTATCCTTGAGGCAGAACCCTTGATCGTACTCGGAACGCGTTCCTTGTACTTTCACCTTGTTCTCTTTTGAACATTGTAAGAACTCCCAGCAGACCGTCTGTGTCTTTTCACTGTCGCTGGTGACGCCACCCCAGTTCGTAACAAGAGCAGCCAGAAATCTAGTAGAAGAAGCCATCGCTGACTTACAACAAACGCAAGATGATCTTGCGTCCCCCAGAACACCATCCCCGATAGAACAATCAGTGTCATCACCAGTTACAGGCATCCATGACCATCCAGCATGGCTATATGAACCTTGCACAGAGGAACAGTGTGAGGCCGCTAAACTATTAGGTATCTCCGCCACTGAGTTAGTAACACTCGGTCCTCGACTTCGCGACCTTCATATCCATCCTCCTATGACTATCCCATCATCATTCGGTCTGATGGATCCTGTCTCGCCGGTCTTAGTAAAAGATTTTGGCATAACTTCCTCGTCATCCTCCAATGAACTTCTTGCAGCTGCTGAACGAGCAGTTACCCCAGACCTCCCTACATCGGCATACACGTTATCCACCGCCCAACAAGCGCAGCTTAAGCGAGCCAATACTCTTGCCTTAAAACGTATGAGGAAGAATAAAGGGAAGAAGCGCGCAAGATCCACCAGTCCCACACCCATTATCTCTCCATCTCCTTTGCGCGCAGTTCATTCCAACCCCGATGAAAATATGAAGTGCCGAACCTGTGGCTTGCTAGGGCATCGTCAAAAGAATTGCGCGGAATATCAGTGCAGAGTTTGCAGGTATTGGTCGCCGACGCATTTGTCCCTCTACTGCCCCCACCATGTTGGGCCCCCTCCATTCGAGTTAACTTGGAAAGATGAGGGATTTTATGATGCACTTCGCACCTGGGAGAAACAACTTGACGATGAACGTATTCAAAGAGAAAAGAAGAAGGATTCTAAGCGTCGCGCTGGTCTTGAAGAAGCCAAGTATATGATGAGTGGGTCGTTTGCTGATGAAGACTACGAGTTTAGCGATGACCCCATTTTCTATGTGAATCAAAGTGAGTAAAGTCGGTGACTTTACGTGTAAAAAGGGGGTAATGTTACAATCGTACGTGCCCCTATTCATTTTCTTACCTCATTTACCGTGTATATTACATAACATGACTCTGACTCATATGCTCAACGCATCTGTACTATAGTTGCCTTCCTTCTTTGGATACGCACGTATATTCTCACACCCTTCTTGGTCTGTGCGCACATATTGGCCTATTTAAGCACAGTGTACTTGTAGTAGATTCCCTACTTTAATCTTACTGGGTTTTACCTGGAATCTCCTTCGCTTAGGTCTCCAACCTAAGTCGTCTTGAATCGTCTCTAAGTCTAAGCACTCCTTAGCCTTAGTCTCTATTCTCGCGGATACCTCCTAAGACTAGTCTTGGAGGCTGAACCCTTGATCGTACTTGGAACGCGTTCCTTGAACTTTCACCTCGTCCTCTTTTGGACGTTGTAAGAACTTCCCAGCAGACCGTCTGTGTCTTTTCACTGTCGCTGGTGACGCCACCCCAGTTCGTAACAATGTCTAGTATGAATTGGCGAGTGTCGATTCCCGAATCAGCATCCCAGTGTGAAAGGTCGTTGTTTGAGAGTACGGAAGTTATTATGATCTTCTGTAATGACTCCTTAGACACGGCGGCAATGACCCCTGAAAGTACGAGTGCAATATCGGCATTTGTATAAAGACCGTGCATCCGTAGAGTCGTGGATTGGATAGCGCGATTGGCTGGGAATGCAAAGAATATGCGACTGATGATATCGGGAGAGCCATCAAACGTGACATGCTTCAGCGAGCTGAATGCCTCTGGCGCGAAGGAGGAGAGGCAGGGAATCTCTTCGAAAGGTTTATCGCAAGCCTGAATGGTCAGGTCCTCCAACTTGTGAAGCTGTGACGTTAGAACGAGGACTTGTGGTAAGGAAGCGGCAGTCATGTAGAATGATACATGTGTCAGGCTTTGAAGGCATGCCATATCCAGCTTATCTTGACCTAGGACCTTGGTAAATGATAACAACGGCAGTGCTTCGTGTGCATCAACTGCAGAGAAGTGTACAAGCTTGGGTGCACACCGAAAAATAGTTGTGTACGCCGACTTAATAAGATCGTCAAGGTCCAGCGGGCGATCGTAAACATATAGATTTTCATCAAAAGAGAGTGAGATGTCAGTCAATTCAGGTGTGATGAGGGCTGGGAGAAGACAAAGGCCAGCCTCCGATGATACACGAAAGCGGAGGACATCTACGCGAGGAGTTAAGAGGATATTGTACTCGGCAATATCGTTTATTAAATTGCGAGGGATAGGTTCCCGTGGTTCCGAAAAGGATAGAGTGCACACGCGGCTGGATATTGAAATATAACGCTGGTGCTGGGTCGACTTCAGATCCCCAAGAACCTGCAGAAAAATCAGTTAACTGAAGGCGGCTAGTAACGGGCCGATGAAACAACCTTTGAAAGCTTATCACTATGCTCTTCATGAATTTCTAGAGGAAGCAGCCGAAGAAGCGGGAGCAAGCTGTCGAGATTTCTCCAAAGGAAATCTAATGCAGGATCTCGGAAAGTCTTGCAAACCTGAGAAACCCTAGCCATGTCCTTGATGCCCCGGCAGAGGTTGAGTCCCTCGTCATCATTGCACACCTCGCAGAAAATATGGCTGAGCAACTCGGTGATTGCGAGGGCGCGATGCATTCGAGTACATGTCGTCTGGACGTTCAAATCTTCATAAGGTGTGATTCGGAGTCGTTATCAGGTTGATACGATGTTCCACTCGACTGACAGGTCATGTCAAGCACCACGTGCTAGGAAGAGGCTTTGTACGTAGTAGTAACAGCTTCTTCACTCGAGTCGATCAAAGGTCTCAAAGCAGGTGAAACAATCATATATCATTGAAACCACAAAGACACCAGTACACGCACAATTTGTAACTGCGCCGGCACCAGCCCCCAACTTGCTTATTCCTGGCGTGTCTGACCCAAAGCCCAAGGTATATCTAAGATGAACCTCCAAAGACTTCTCCATCGTGTAACAGTTCGTCTGAAGTACACTTTAACGCTCGCAGTGATGAGTGGTGATGAGAGGTGCATTAATTATTTCGTGTGCAGGTTTCGAATCTGCACATGCCAAACTGGTTAGTCATGGCGTACCAAACACAGGTTCGAAACCTGCCGATAACAGTTTTTTTTCCCTTTCTGTGTGCACCTTGATTTTGGAAGATTTACTCATAGACTCTGGTTTCACTTTCCTCGAAGGTCTATCTTAACTGGTCTTAGTTGGCAGATGGTTGCTACAACACAGCCTACAGGCTGGCCTGAACCAATGCACAGTATTGCTCCCTTGCTGTCGCGTTCCTCCTAACAGGCCAAGCAACGAGCAGATGCGTCCTCGAGGTCGTCAGAGTTATTTATGCACCACTCATCTTTATCGTATTTGTCAATTTTAAGACTCAGGTTGCGCTCGCAGGGAATTCAGTGACGACGAGTGCAACAGAGCGCTGACCAGCGACAAACAATACAGCAATTTGGTGCGAGACCAATACCCTGACCTTAAAATACAGCTAGAGTATCTCTACGGTACGAATGTCCATGTTATCAACGGAAGTAATGTCTTTGACTTGTGCAACAATGTTATGGTCGGACGCTATCCTCCTGTATTCTCCTATATGCTTCTGTGCTAATAAAAATGCGTCGAAAGGCTGTCCAAGGCGAACCATCAACCGTAATGCTCGAGAGTCGGGCTCCTCGTCAATGGGCGAACCACCGGGAAATGTCTTAAAGTTATACAGTTGGGAGTCGTCAACTGCGGACTCGGACTCCCTCCAATTTCCTGTGCTCTCCGTATCATCCGTGAAGTCAGGCTGTTCTGCCAAGTCAGGTGCCTCAAGGAGATACCGATCCCATGGGCGGACAAGTAACAACGTCCGCCGACTGGGCCTTGCACACGAGAACAGAGGCAGGGGTTCTTTGGTGGTGATCAGCAAATCATTAAGTCCCTCTGCCTTCATATAATACATGTCCTGGGCTAGACCGCGGCTCCGGCCAACTTCCATGACACGGAATGAAATGCAAGGCAGATGAAGTCTGCAGTTTGCGAACCGAGGAGCACTCAGCTGTTCAAGCTGCTCATAAAATTCTGATGCCCGATTTGTATGCATGGTTTGGCGCAGCGAAGAGACTTGTGTGTGAATATCATCTTCAGACAAATATGCAAGGGTACGCGGAGGGGTGGTGTAAGAGGTGATATGAGCTGGAAGACAGCTATTGAACTCGGAAGGTTGTCCGATCCAGTTGAGAACAGTGATGTCGCCCGACCGAGCCACGATCTCCTGCAGGAGCCGGCCAAGCGCGTTCTGCTTCCTCTCGCCATAAATGACAGGTAGCGTGATGCCAAAGATGCCAAATAATGAGTACGCGACATCTTCCTGCAAAGTGGTGACACGCTTCGATGCCCACTGCAGTTTCTCCCGCGCGCCACTCATACCTGGACAGAAGGTCACCAGGGCCCGTGCGTCTATGCCTGTCGCATTCTCCAACTCCCTCATGATGGCAGGCAACTCTTTGTGGTTAGGAGAGCGATTGCCGAGATATAACGACCAATCTCTTTGATAAAAGATTACGACTTTCGGAGCGACGAATTCTTGAAATGTCCATCCTCGCTCGTTCCAAACACTCCTCGCCAGTGCACCAGGCTGGGATGAAGGAGGGACATCGGATAGGTAGACAATGGTAAGTGCTGAGTGGTGGTACCAGACAAACATGGAGTTGACTGATTCCTGAACCTCGGTGCTGCTCCTCTTGTCGATGCAGCATGTGTCCATCCATGCCCATCTGTACCCAGCATCACGAGCGACTTTGCAAAACGACTGCAGTTTCGCGATGCCACCGAGCCCGTTCAACTCGTATACGACTTTGTCTTGAATGTCGGGTAGCACTGCCTCTGTTTCTTCCCACCTGTGGGATAGCAGGACGCAGCGGAAGTATTTCACCACTACGTCTGTGATGAGCCCCATTTGGAGGTCTGAATGCTTTGTTGTGGATGACAAAAGCTCCTTGTACTCTGCACTTGTTTTGAAAGTGCTCATCTGTGCTGCTCGATCGCACAAAAGACCCGTGGAAGTATTAAGAAGATGTAGCGGGGAATATTCGAGTTCCTTCCAAACGGCTCTTTGGATGGCATTTTCTACTTGGGATCGATAGATATACTGCTGACGCAAACCTGCAGAACGAGATGAGCATTTCGAGACGATGGAGGAGTGCTCTATGGCTTACCTCGTACATGTGCTTCGGGAGCATGGTCCAACTTGGACAACATGATTGTGAAGGCGTCGATAGCTTCGTCATAACATTGCAAGCCACGCAGTGCTGCATGCATCAACTGGTATGCGATGTGAGACGAAGAATTGAGTTCGATGACCTATGCATCGCGGAAATCAACATGGGTTACAAAAACACGGAAGTCATCAAACCTTTTGGGCGTCCAGGAGTGCATTCTTCCATAGCATTTTATCTAACTTTGCCTTACTACGATTTGCAAAGATCTACTAAACATGTTCAATTTGTGGTATATGAGTCACGGACGAAAACGTGCCTTTGAAATGATGTCATTGGATACTGCCCACTCCGAGATCATCTCATCAACACCTCCACTGAGGATGTGTTTTCCATCCACGGAGAAAGTGATGCATGTTGTGTAGGATGAGGTCTTGAAGGTGGCAATAGTTTGTCAATCTAAGAGCTGCCAGAGACGGACATGGTTATCAGCGGATGCGGAGGCGACGAGGGTGCCAGTAGGATTACATCAGGAAATTCACACATTCCTTAACATGCTTAATCAGCTTAACTCACTTATCTCAAAACTTGTTTGCTCTCTCTCACATCATTCACCTGGCATATCTTATATTTTTTGAGTGCGAAATACAATAAAACATGTATATTAATATATCTCAACTTTTTTTTTCTGAATTCATTCACATTGAAATTTTGGACAAGTAGATTCAATTTCACCAAGGCAGTTAAGTGTAAATAAGTCCGCATAAGGGCACGTCAAGGAATGTGTGAATTTCCTGATGTAACGGCGATGGCATTGATAGATCGAGAGTAGCCCGTCCAAGGATCACCAACCTGCTGCCAGGTTGATGTATGTATCCCATTCGCGTATGGTAGGATCGATCGAATCGCCACCTGTGAGAAGGCATGTGCCATCGGGCGTCCAAGTGAGTGAAGTGTTCCAGTTTGTATGACCCCTGAAGGATGCACGTTCTCTTGTGCCTGAATTATAAATTTGAATATTGTACAATGTTGCGATTGCAAGAAGTTCTCCAGACGGCGAATATCGAATGCAGTGGATATTATTACCACACCTGATTGGATCTGCTTGTTGCTGCCAGGTTTTGGTGTTCCACAATTTCGTCAATTTGTCGAATGAACCACTGGCCAGTACTTTTCCATCTGGTGAAAATTCTAGCGAGCTGATCCATTTGGAGTGGGCGTCGATAGGTTGGGTGAGTGATTTGCCAGTTTCTCCGTGCCAGATGATGAGATATCCGCCTCCATCACCGCTTGCTATCAATTGCCCATCTCGTGATACTGCCAAGCTCAACACCGAATTGCGATGCCCCTCCATCTTCTTCAGCACCACACGCGTTTTCAAGTCCCACAGACGAAGCGTCTTGTCGCGTGAGGCTGTAACCATCCGTCGTTTATCGGGCAAAACTGCCACTGCATTTAAACAGTCTTCATGAACTTTGAACTTTCGCAGGGGTGTACTAGTGATTGGAATGACCTCCGACATTTTATCGGAGGTCGATGGTGTTAGGCGCGGTCAAGGTGAATTTTATAGGGATTGTGGGCGTCTTTCTCTAGGCTGCGGAGTTGCGTGCATTGCGCGTTTTATGCTGCTTCATTGCATCTACCTGCCTCGTTTCCTTAGACGCCCAGGCACGAACCCTCTACCCTCCACTGTTATGGCAAGAAAGTACCCAGTCAATATCATACCTACCATCCTAGACAGTGTAGCCCCCCAGCACCTCTGCAATGAATGCATGCATGCGTCCAAGTCTTATCTTCTAAGCTTCCAGAGTGTATCTACCTCATCAGGCCAGCAGTCGGTGCTTCCCAGCGCTCGAATGTATCCTACATGACACCATGAACATCGTTGTTTGTCGTATGGAGGAGCTACTCCAGCACGTCACCACGTCACTTTTTGAACGCATGCACTTAGCTTCCTGTAATATCACTCTTTGATCCCGTCGACTCCCAAGTTCTTCACAAGTTCTATCATGGAGGAGCACTTTCCTTCCAGCGCTCTGCTCATCTACTTTGAGCTCCGTCCAGTCAAACTGGTTTTAGCTCATTCGCCAATACCCCCCAAGTCGATCATCATTGGAATCTTTCACCACGCAAGTACCAGTGCAACTTGGTCGCCCTCATTGCAGATGCTACCGAGCCATCTGAGAGTGTTATCTACTATGGAATCAATAGTCCCTATACCTGGACTACCGAGAAACCATGTGAGATCGACACCAGTTCTTTTACCAAAGCTCTCATCCCGATTATTGTGTACCAGGCGCTGCATAATCAATTTCAGTGGCTCATGATTATTCTCGCGCATTGCTATGTCCTGTTTCCTTCGTGAATGACAATTGGTACACACTAAATGGGGACGCCACGATGGATGATCTGCTTGCTCTTATTGGGCAAACAACCCATTCTGTCTACAGCTCTGTTTTAGCAATACTATGACGAAGTCTCAAGTTCTTGAGTCGTTCGGCGCATCATGTTTAAGAATCGCTTCAAGCTCACCCATACGATTGTGATCGCGCCAGGTTTTGAATAAGTGCATCGTAATTTTCTAAAACTAGATTCTCCATAACTAAACATTTGAAAAGCGCGTCTTTCCTAAGACACAAAACATGACTTCACCGGGAAAGACTGTCACCTGAGTTACTTATTGCTATACCGAATGCGGTGGATAATTGAGTTCTGATTGACAGATAAAATCTACGCTGCGGCTCAGCTTACTTACATCTACGTGTTCTGCGGTTGCCCTACATTCCAGCAGAAGCGTTGAGCACGGTCGAAGTGGGAAAGGTATTCTATCAAAATGTTAGTTATGGACAGTTTGTGCCCAGCAACCCTGTCACTATTCTTGTCGGCGGTGTCAGCGACAGTCGCTAGCATCTGTCACCTTACAATGTTCTGCACCAAGATTCGATTATCGGTAGCGCTGCCACATTTCTGTCTGCCAAGGACTCTATTTCAGCTGTCGCCCTGAGCCACCCGGAACTCGTGATCACCACGAGCTCTCTGTATCTTCACCGGTGACGGATGTCAATCAAATGATATCCCCATTATGCGAAATGTTGATCTAATAGGCACTAGTCTTACCAAAGAACACCGCGCACACAGGCAAGTACAAAAGGTGGGCAGGTATCAGGAACCATTCATGATCTAACAGTATTATGGATGCTGAGGCAAGTAGAAGAAACGCTCTCACCGTCATAGTCCAACCTATCAGCCGCTCGATCAAACCACCCCTAAAGTTATGGTTGACCGATTATGGTGTGAATGGGCACGCAGCAAAGCCAGCCCACAAGACAAGCGCGCCATCCACGAATGGTAACATGAGGACTTGAGATTGTTCCTGTTGTCGGCGCGGTACCGGCGACGGCGAGAAGTGGTCAAACAATAGCGGTGAGAGGTAGTTGCACGTGTGAGGATGGCAGGGTGCTCCGGGTCACTGCATG
Organism: Suillus spraguei; assembly: GCA_016800925.1. Classification (NCBI taxonomy): domain Eukaryota; kingdom Fungi; phylum Basidiomycota; class Agaricomycetes; order Boletales; family Suillaceae; genus Suillus; species Suillus spraguei. Next base: position 11,089 of record JABCPU010000176.1, read on the forward strand.
AGGGCTCAGTTCCTATTCTTGAGTGGTCGTCGAGGGTGCTAGTCCGAACGTACTCGATAGTAATCAGACGGTAAAGCTAAGTCTCAGCCCGAAATAGTCACTGCAAGGGATATAGTTGGAATACTCGCCGGGCTTGGGCACCTCAATCAGACCAGGGTGGAGAATCTCCATGTCCTTCGCGTCTACGCCCGACATCGCAACCTTGTCCAACCTTTCAGGTCCCAGTCCGTCATGTCGTTCCACCCCCACTCCCCCACGTAGCTCCGTCAGGCCGTTTCTTTCTTGACCCACGCATCCACAAGTCCGTTCTTGTCGAGGAGAGCATGATCCTCGAGGCTGCCACCGCATCCAGGCTCGCGCAGAAGGTTGGCAAGGATCTCCATCTGCTCGGTACGGTAGGAGAGCGTGTCCCCAAGAGAATCGAGATGAATTTTGACGAGACGCCAGGTTGTGGTTGGGGAAACGTGACCAAGTATGAACTTCTCCCCTCTCTCGAGCCCATTTGGTCCTCGGCGTTCGTCACCAGGAAGGCTTCGCGAACTTTCAGATTGCAGGATAGAGGTGCGGACGTCGGACGTGACTTCTTGGAAAAGATAATGTCAGGTCGTTTGGGTTCCTCGAGGATACCACCGAGGAGTAGGTTGGTTCGTGCAACGGGATGCGAGAAGGCATCGAAGTTCTGTGTTATGAGAGAAAGGCGAGGTGTGAGAGAAAACTGCTGTGTCACTTGGTTCGGTGCGCATCTCGGAAGATACTGGTGCCCACAGTCGGTTGGATGACTTGAAGGCGGAGAAAGTGCGCTGGCAGAGTCTGCTGGCGGCCATGAAAGATATGTGGGAACCTGGGAAGCTTTGATCTCGGCTTTATGTAACTGGACAAAGAGTGCGACAGAGCTGCTGAGCGCTGACCAGCGACAAACAGTACTTGAACCAGCCAAGTGATATTCCAAATGCGAACAAAAACACTGGTATAATGATGTTGTGATAGGTACAAAAAACAAAGCTATGACATTTCTACTTGTTGTGCCGCACATATTCCAATTTCTATATCCTCTCAGGCTCTGCACCATCTGATCCGCGATCCTGTGCGACCGCTTCCTCTGATCGTGTCTGTTGAGCTGCTGCCAATCTCTTAACTTCCTGTCGTTGGGCTAACTTCGACCACGGCCTAGATTGAAGTTCTTTCACATCAATAATCGCGAGCTGCTTCTCCAACAAACGGCAGAGGTCAAGACCATGACGCGCGAGACGCGGTAGAATAGAGACAAATTGCAGTGCTTGGAGGGGGTCTCTGATGTCGTAGTGTCGGATGTTCCGTTCCATGACGTAGATTTGCTACATCACTGGTGAATTCCTTCGAAAACGGTGAACAAAGAGAGCACATACCTTATTTGTCATCCATGCCATGGTGACTGCACCAAGTGTGCCGTTAGCAATCAGTCCAAAGACAGGCTTGTCTATGATTTCGAGTTTGGAAAGGAAGGTGACCGCTGAAACCAAATACGTTTTCATTTTGTTCATGGAAGTTGAAATTGCGGACTCGTCCTTCTTTTTGTACTCAGCCAACAAGACTGGAAGTAGTAGGTTTTGTTGACTAGGTTCGTCACAGGGCGCATCCCTGGAAGGTATGGCTTCTTGTATCTGCGTCACTTGATTGCGATCAGGATGGTGGAGGAATGGGTTGTGCAACTGATTTCGATTGGGTTCTCTGGATTCCGGTACACAAGAAGAGGAGGGGACCTGAAGTGATGCGCCGGATATTGTGTTTTGGGGGTGACCAACCGGCGCTTCGATCTGGTGTGGAGTTTCCCTCATGCTTGTGTCGAGCTTGTCCGGCTTTGGATCCTGAACAAGCATAAAGGATTTCAAAAACTTGTCCTTCTCCTCAATGCTGGATATGCGTTGCAACATTGCAGTAGTAACGCCAGAACATGGAATGACAAGGATTGCATCACATTTTCCAGTGACCGGTTCCTTAGAGGAGTGATCTGCAATCACTTCAGCAAATTTGCCCATCAAGAGGCGATGCCTAATATCATGAGAAAATTGCATTGCTTGATCTTGCGCGGCTGCGGCCTGCTCCCAACTGCAACTGGTCTCTCTGGTCAAAGGAATACATCGCTCCTGTTCAAGGCAGAGGTCCTGGTATTCCCAAGTGACCTTGTGGGCTCGCAACGCAAAGGAAGCGTCATCGGCAGCAACATTACAAGCCAGGTTCAGATGTCGCTCCAGCCTAGACGAATAATTAGAATATAATTAGAATGAATATCGCCTGGCATATAAACCACGCACAACACATCCCGTTGTGAGGGAATGGGGTGGAAGAAGTTGAGAAGCAAAGCATCCCATTCATGACACCGATCGGCTTCGTTGGCGCCCTGCAACTTTGCAATATCGTCACACTGGCGAGCACCGGTGACAGCGTGCAATAAATTTGAGATTTTGGACGAGATAAGCTCGACATCCTCCAACGACGGAACATCATTTGGGGTGAACTGGGAATTGAGACCGTTCATGGTGCATAGGTCTGTTCTCATTCCCGACACAGAGCGATCTACCTTGGCATTCAATAGCTGCCCGCGATGTCATGAGAATTAGTACCAAAAGTGATCCTACAGACTCACTATGGTTCTGATATCATCCGACCAGCTAAATGCCGTCATTTTATCATACAACTCTACCATTGTATTAATTCCGGTCTTCTTCGCTAGTTCTTCAGACTGTACTGGGATCCGACCGACGGTGAACGCATTGCGTTCAAACAGCCAGTTGGATAATGTCATACTGTCATCAAGGCCGGTATCAGACAGAGCGGCAAATCTGGACACGAGAAACAATCATTGAACGGTGGTCAGCCAAGAAACAGGTTCCATACTGCGAGTGCGGGTATGGGCTGGGTGCACGCGATGATGTCGATGTCTTGACCTCAGATAACGATCGTGGCGTTGGACTGGTCCTTTTTGATGATCTCTTCGAGGACGATGGTTGCGGCCCTCTTCCTCAGCAGGTAAAATAAGATCATGAATAGAGTAACTGATGCAAACCTACCGTCCTTTCACGTTCGTCGCGCGGGCCTCTTGGGGTGCCCTAAAGCTTCGAGTTAGTTTTGTGTTGATGAGTGTGACACAGCTCAAATTATTGACCGGATGTTTGCGCCATGGACTTGTTCATTCTCAACGACCGTCGCAAGCAAGGGAGAACTCACTGTTTCGTATGGTACAAGCGCAGTATCCGAGAGCAATGGAGGAGTACAAGGACTGCATGAGGATGATGCCTGGCTAAATGGGCATTAACATTCTGACTTGCAAGTAAAAATAAAATGTCATACCTAGAACTCGTCTCCAAGTGTACCTGGTGGGTCCAGGACGCCACCCGTTCATCCAATGATCCTCCAGACTGAGTTTCAAAGTCGGGTAAATCGGATCTCCAGTGCAACGGAGTCAGGGAATCGACTGCTTCTATCGATATCGAACCCTTGATATCTTCGAAATGAGTCCGCAACCCCAAAATGAATTGGGCAAGGTTGATAGCGGAACAGGTGTCGGTGAAATCAAACACCCCCATCGAGGAATCTAAGCCGATATCTGCCGCTAAAGCGAGGTGCGCTGCAGGCTACAGGAAGGTCAACGTGGAAAAAATATGCAGTGATTTTGAACTTGCCATGTGGCCTTCCTCTGACTGATCGGGGTCGAGCCACCCGAAAATGGCCGTGGCAATCGTACCCGTGCTGGAACAGCAGAGGCCAACAACAGGCTGACGGATCCCCCACACACGTCTCTGATAAAGAGTGCTGCACATTAGAGGAACGATATTATGGGAGTCGGCGACTAGTAAAACTGGGACCACAGCAGAAAGGCGTCTGCCTCGACCCGAAAGCATGTGCGCTTGCAAGGGTAGGTCGAGTGACTCAAGAGAGCCATCGCTCGAGTCAGAATCTGCGGAATGCATTGACTCATCCTCGTCTTCCACGTTTCGCGAGATGGTCCTGGATGTGTTAGAATGGGTCCTAGGCGCAGAAAAGATGGCATGTGCAGCAAGAAGAGTGGCACATCCGTCGATGAGATTTAGCGGCTGACTCGCCACGTTCTGCGCTCGTGGCATGATGAACGATGCATCTTCGCTGTAATGATATTTGGTTCTTGGTTCAATGCTTGACGAGCATGTCACTTACAGAATCATAACATCTGGGGACAACGTATTTGACAGTGAATGGAGGAGCTGAGACCAAAGGGGAACAGTAGATCTCTCGCCACCGTAGTGAGGAAGCTCAGCAAGTGCGCTTAGTCCTGCGGCTGTTGACTGAATTAAGACCTGAAAATCCTTTGCAGTGTATGAATCTGATGCAAGTGCTCCATGGGAAACGAGTGACTCTAAAAATGTTGAAGACAACGCACTGGAAAGATGCTCCGAGTTGTTACTGGGGCTGTCGGGACAGTGGAACGGCGACAACAATGAAGCAATACCGCGCACTGGTTCAGGCCAGCCTCTGGGCTGGGTCACATAGTGAACAACCTCGCCAAAAGTCATTATAAGTCAAGCGGTGTAGACTTTGGAAGCACTTGGTGGTTAGTTGTACTAGCACGTAGTACTTAAAAGTTAACGCTAGATTCAGCAGTATGCAATTGATCGAAGAATGTCAATGATCGATTATTCGGTCACGTGCACTCTGTTGCACGTGTGACAAATTAAGTGAGTTTTTTGAGTACCACCGTGGCTTTAAAATATGCGCCAGTGTGATTTTCATATGCTCTTGCGAAGAAAAACATAAGGCAGCATCAGAGGCTTCGCCCCATCTTATTGTCAATATGCTATTTCCGCCATTTCATATCCAAAATGTGCTAATCGATGCTTTTTTCCTCAGCCACTACGATAATCATCATATTCTGACACATCCCAGCTGTTTTGAGCACAACCAGTTCTTACTGGGGCTGACCAGTGATAAACAGTACAGCAATTTGGTGCGAGATGACACTAGCTGATGCAGAATGTAGTGCCCAATGGATGTCTTCAATGTCTGCTTTGAAGGGCATGTGGTGTCTATGCATGCATCTATATGGTAACAGTACAAGCGCAAACAGATACCCTGACCTTAAAATACAGCTAGAGTATTTCTACGGTACGAATGTCCATGTTATCAACGGAAGTAATGTCTTTGACTTGTGCAACAATGTTACAGTCCGACGCGATCCTCTTGTATTCTCCGACACGCTGCTGTGTTAGTAAAAATGCGTCGAAAGGCTGTCCGAGGCGAACCATCAACCGCAACGCTCGATAGACGGGCTCCCCTTCAACAGGCGAACCGCCGTGAAACTTGTCAGAGGCATATAGTTGGGAGTCGTCCAACGGGGATCCGGCCTCACTCCAATCTCCTATGCTCTCCGTATCATCTGTGGAGTCGGGCTGCTCTGCAAAGTCGGGCACCCAGATCAGATCTCGATCCCATGCACGGATAAGTAAGAATGTCTGCTGAACGGGCTTTGCCCGCGAGAACTGGACTAGAGTCTCTGCAGTGGTGATAAAGAGATCGTGAAGGCCGTCTGCCTTGATTCTATACTCGGCTGAACCACGCTTCCGTCTAACTTCCGTGACACGGAATGAAATGCAAGGCAGATGAAGTCTGCAGTTTGCGAACCGAGGAGCGCTCAGCTGTTCAAGCTGGTCATACATTTTCGATGCTAGAGCTGTAGACACGGATTCGCGCAATGAAGAGACTTGGGTGTGAATATCATCTTCAGACAAAGGTGGAAGGGTGCGTGAAGGGGTGGTGTAAGAGGTGATATGAGCTGGAAGACAGCTGTTGAACTCGGAAGGTTGTCCGATCCAGTCGAGAACACTGATGTCGCCCGATTGAGCAACGATTTCCTGCAAGAGCCGCCCAAGCGCACGTTGCTTCCTCTCGCCGTAAATGACAGGTAGCGTGATGCCAAAGATACCAAATAATGAGTACGCGACATCTTCCTGTAAAGTGGTGACGCGCTTTGACGCCCACTGCAGTTTCTGGCGCGCGGCGCTCATACCTGGACGAAAAGTCACCAGGGCCTGCGCATCTATCCCCGTGGCATTCTCCAACTCCTTCATGATTGCAGAGGACTCCTTGTGGTTAGGAGAGCGATCGCCGAGATATAACGACCAATCTTTTTGATAAAAGATGACAACTTTCGGAGCGACGAATTCTTGGAAGGTCCATCCTCGCTCATTCCAAACACTCCTCGCCAGTGCACCGGGCATGGATGACGGAGGGACATCGGATAGGTAGACGATGGTAAGTGCTGAGTGGCGGTACCAGACGAACATGGAGTTAACCGATTCCTGAACCTCGGTGTTGCTCCTCTTGTCGATGCAGCATGTGTCCATCCATGCCCATCGATACCCAGCATCACGAGCGACTTTGCAGAAAGACTGCAGTTTCGCGATGCCACCGAGCCCGTTCAACTCGTATACGACTTTGTCTTGAATGTCGGGCAGCACCGCCTCCATTTCTTCCCATCTATGCGATAGGAGGACGCAGCTGAAGTACGTCGCCACGACATCTTTGATGCGCCCAGTTTGGAGGTATGAATGCTTTGTTGTGGATGACAAAAGCTCCTTGTACTCTGCACTCGTTTTTAAGGTGCTCATTTGTGCCGCTCGGTCGCACAAGAGACCCGTAGAGGTATTAAGAAGACGTAGAGGGGCATATTCGAGTTCCGTCCCAACGGCTCTTTGGATAGCGTCTCCTACTCGGGATGGATGGATATACTGCTGACGCAGATCTGCAGAACGAGATGAGCATTTCGAGACGATGGAGGAGTGGTCTAGGGCTTACCTCGTACTTTCGCTTCGGGAGCATGGTCCAACTTGGACAACATGATTGTGAAGGCGTCGATAGCTTCGTCGTAACGTTGCAAGCCATGCAGTGCTGCATGTGTCAACTGGAATCCAATATGAGACGAAGGATCGAGTTCGATGACCTATGCATCGCGGAAATCAACAAGGACTGCAAAAACGTAGAAGTCATCACACCTTTTGCGCGTCCAGGAGCGCATCCTCCCACATCATTTTATCTAACTTTGCCTGGCTAGACTTTGCAAAGGGCGTGATGGCAATCTATACGACACATGTTCAATATGTGGTATATGAATCAAGGACGAAAACATGCCTTTGGAATGATGTCACCGGGTACTGCCCACTCTGTGATCATCTTATCGCCACCTCCACTGAGGATGTGTTTTCCATCCACGGAGAAAGTGACGCATATCAGGTAGGATGAGTGCCTGAAGGTGGCGACGGTTCGTTGATCGAAGAGCTGCCAGATACGGACATCGTTATCCCCAGATGCCGAGGCAAGCAGGGTGCCAGCAGGATTAAAGGTGATGTCAAAGATAAATCGAGAGTGGCCCGTCCAAGGATCACCAACCTGCTGCCAGGTTGATGTATCCCATTCGCGTATGGTAGGATCAGAACCATAGCCGCATGTGAGAAGGCGTGTGCCATCGGGCGTCCACGCGAGTGACCAATTGTATTTTGTGTGACCCTTGAAGGATGCGACGCGTTTTCTTGTGCCTGAATTATAAATTTGAATATTGCCGTCTGTTGCGATGGCAAGAAGTTCTCCAGACGGCGAATATTGAACGCAGTTGACCGAATCACCACACCCGATCGGATCTGCTTGTTGCTGCCAGGTTTTGGTGTTCCACAGTTTCGTCGTTTGGTCCCATGAACCACTGGCCAGTACTTTTCCATCGGGAGAAAAGTCCAGCGAGCGGATCCGATCGGAGTGGGCGTTGATGAGTTTGTTTAGTGATTCTCCTGTTTCTCCGTGCCAGATGATGACCTTTCCGTCTCTATCACCGCTTGCTATCAATTGCCCATCTCGTGATACTGCCAAACTCCACACCCAATTGCGATGCCCCTCCATCTTCTTCAACACATCACCTGTTTTTAAGTCCCACAGACGAAGCGTCTTGTCGTCCGAGGCTGTAACCATCCGCCGTTTATCGGGGACAACTGCGACTGCCATTACCCAGTCTTCATGACCTTTGAAGGTCCGCAGGGGGATAGGCATAGGGATGAGCTCTGGCTTTTTACTAGAGGTTGACGGCATTGGGCTGGGTGAGGTGGACTTTGGAGGTATTGTGAGTGTCTCGCTCTAAGCTGTAAAGGTGCGTGTATGGTGCGTTTTATGCTTCATTGCATCTACCTGCCTCGTTTCCTTAGACGCCCAGGCACGAATTCTCTACCCTCCATCACTGTTATGGCAAGAATGTACCTCATCAGTGTCATGCCAGCCATTCTCGATACTGTAGCCCCCAGCACCTCTGTAATACATACATGCGTCCGAGTCTTCTCTTCAAAGCTTCCAGAATGTATCCCATTTCATTCACTCGAACAGTCGGTGCTTCCCAGCGCTCGAATCTATCCTACATGACTCATAGTCATTGTTGCTTTTCGTGTTGAGCAGCTACTCCAGCATCACCATATCACTCTTCGAACACGTGTATTTAGCTTACCGAAATATTACCCCTCCATCTCATCGACTCCCAAGTTCTGCGTATTCTGCAAGCAACCAAAATTTCATATTCTCACATCTAAAACTCGTCACCAATTCTGTCACGGAGGAGTACTTTACTTCCAGCGCTCCGCTATGGTTCAACTCTACTTTAAGTTTCACCCACTCTGGGTTTTTAGCTCATTCGCCATTACCTTCGTCATCATTGGAGTCATTCACCACGCAACTACCAGTGCAACACGGTCGCTAACCTTCGGCGAGCACTACAGACGATACCGAGACACGAGTTCAAGAGTGTCTTGGAATGCCATCTACCATGGAATCAATAGTCCCTATGCCTGGGCTGCTGAGAAATCAAGTGAAATTGACGCCAGTTCTTTTGATAAAGTTCTCATATTATGTACCAGGCGCTGCATGATCTATTTTTTTTTAGCGATTCATGTTTATTTTCGCGTATTTCCATGTGCTGTCTCCTTTGTGAATAACAATTGGTGCACACCAAGTCACATGGGAACGACACGATGGATGATGGATTGCCTGTAGAATGAGCGAGCCCACGCCCAAGGATCTTCGCATACACATTCTGTCTACGTCTCTTCTCTAACAATATTATCAGGCTACTTGTAGCTCCGAGTTCTCGAGCCGTTCGGTGCATCATGCTAGAGAATTGCTACAAACTTACTCGTACTTGTGATCACGCTACGTTTTGAATAAGTGTTCCGTAATCTTCTAAAACTAAATTCTCCATAGCTAAAAATTTGAAGGGTACGTCTTTTCAATATGGTCTTACGGTGATCGTCAACAAGTTGCTTATAAACCCAATGCCATGAATAATGTCACTAGTTCTAATAGACAGATGGATGGTCAAATCTAGGCTGCAGCTCAGGTGACTTACCGCTATGAATTCTGCGGTTGCCCTCCATTCTAGCGGAAGTGTTGAGCATGGTCAAGGTAGATTGACAACTCCCTAGGATTCCTGACTCGGCATATCCAACCTCGAGATGGGTGGTATTTTTTTTTTTCACCAATCGTATGTATACTGCTCATGGCATTTCTCCAATAGTTTTAGTCTACGTATATTGCTGATGTAGGTGTGAATGTCTTTGCACTGTCTGGACTGCGAGAGAATGCGTGCCAGTGATTGAGCGGTCATGGTTCGTTCGTCCTTCTTTTTGGCAAGCAAAGTGGACCCGCAATGGTGAACTCGTCCATAGTCGGGTACGCGTAGACTGGGAAGCAGGATAGGCGGGTGTTGAGAATTTGCTCGCAAGATAACTGGTCTTATTTCTATATCTCGATTCTATGCTCATTTTCAGAACCTTACATTGTAATGATTGCAGACGAAACGTTGTCTCATCATTCAGGTCAACTGGCAATTGTGGCCTGTCAGAAGATGATGGTGATCTGATATGGAGTAAAGAAGGCGATAAAGAATGATGACCTGCAACTCGGAATAGGGTTCTTATGGTTCAAGCTTACCCTCCGAGGACGTTATAAGATTGTTCAATTTGATATACCGAGTCTGTTCCATGCGAGTGACCAATTGTATGATGTGTAAGCCTTGAACATCAGGAAATCATGAGTTTACCTATTCCTTACTTATTTCAAACTTTTCCCACTTATTTCAAATGGACCTACTTTTTTTTCTGAAATTTGACAACTGCTTCAAAATTGAGTATTCCAATATGTTTGTTGGGCCTGAGAGACAAGTTTCATTGCATAAGACCAACAATTAGTGACTAGTATGAAGCTTGAGTGACACATTAATGCTGATGATTTTATTTCTCAAATATTCTCTTGAGGTACTATTTTGCAAATTAAGAGTCCAATAATTTTATAGCACACATTTATAATGATGGCTAACAGATCCTGATAGTTCAGTTGGGACCAGGTGGTAATTTAAGAGAAATAAGTAGATCCATTTGGAATAAGTGGGAAAAGTTTGAAATAAGTAAGGAATAAGTAAACTCATGATTTCCTGATGAAGGATGCGACGCGTTTTCTTGTACCTGAATTATAAATTTGAATATTGCTTGGTGTTGCGATGGCAAGAAGTTCTCCAGACGGTGAATATCGAACGCAGCGGACCTGACTACCACACCCGATGGGATCTCCTTGTTGCTGCCAGGTTTTGGTGTTCCACAGTTTCGTCATATTGTCCCATGAACCACTAGCTAGTACTGTTCCATCGGGAGAAAAGTCTAGTGAGTAGATATAATTGGAGTGGGCTTTGATGGGTTGGGTGAGTGATTTGCCAGTTTCTCCGTGCCAGATGATGGCCTCTCCGCCAGTATCACCGCTTGCTATGAATTGCCCATCTCGTGATACTGCCAGGCTCCACACAAAATGGCGATGCCCCTCCATCTTCTTTGATAACACAACACCTGTTTTCAAGTCCCACAGACGAAGCATCTTGTCGTCCGAGGCTGTAACCATCCATCGTTTATCGGGGAAAACTGTGACTGCCTTTAAACAGCCTTCATGACCTTTGAACTCTCGCATGGGCGTAGTGATTGGGGTGAGCTCCAGCATTTTATTAGAGGTTGATGGTGTTAGGGCGGTCAAGGTGAACTTTGGAGAGATTGTGGCTCCTGGGATTGTCATCTACTATGGAATCAATAGTCCCTATACCTAGAACTACCGAGAAACCAAGTGAGATTGGCATTACCAAAGCTGTCATCCCGATTATCATGTACCAGGCGCTGCATGATCGATTTCGGTGGTTCATGATTATTCTCGCACATCACCATGTGCCGTTTCCTTCGTGAATGACAATTAGTGCACACTAAAATGAGGAGGATATTATCGCGTGAACAACGCATTTTGTCTACAGCTCTGTTTTACCAATATTATGACGAAGCTACTTGTAGTCCCAAGTTCTCGAGTCGTTCGCTGCATCATGCTAGACAATCGCCTCAAGCTCAGTCACACGATTGTGATCGCGCCAGGTTTTGAATAAGTGCATTGCCCGTAATTTTCTAAACCTAAATTCTCTGTAGCTAAACATTTGAGAAATCGCCTTTGCTAAGACACAATAATATGACTTCACCGTGAAAGACTGTTACCTGAGTTGCTTATTACTAGACCAAATGCGATGAATAATTTAGTTCTGATTGACAGATGGGTGGTGAAATTCAGGCTGCGGCTCAGCTTACTTACATCTACGTGTTCTGCGGTTGCCTTCCATTCCTGCAGAAGCGTTGAGCATGGTCGAAGTGGGGGAAAGATGTTTCTATCAAACTGTTAGTTATGGACAAGTCTGGGCCCAGAAACTCTCTTGTCGGCGGTTTCAGCCGCCAGCCTATCTGTAAAGGGAAGTCACTTTATAATTTTCTGCACCAGGATTCTTACTGCAGCGCTGCCACATTCCTGTCTGCCAGGGATTCTATTTCAGCTCTCGGTCTGAGCCACCTGGAGCTCGTGATCACCACGAGGTCTCCACATCTTCACCGGTGACGGATGTCTGACATGTCAGTGAAATAATATCCCCATTATGCAAAATGTTGATCTAATAGGCACTAGTCTTACCAAAAGAACACCGCGCACACACATAAGTACGAAGCAGTCAGGCATCAGGAACCATTCATGATCTAACAGTGTTATGGATGCTGAAGAAACGCTCTCGCCGTCATAGCCCAACCTATCGGCCGCTCGATCAAACACTCCTAAAGTTATGGTTGACTGATTGTAGTCTGTATGGGCATGCAGCAAAGCCAGCCCACAAGACAAACGCGCCATCCACGAATGATAACATGAGGACTTGAGATTGTTCCTGTTGTCGGCGCGGTACCAGCGACGGCGAGAAGTGGCCAAGCAATAACGGTGAGAGATAGTTGTACGTGTGAGGATGGCAGGGTGCTCCGTGTCGCTGCGTTAGGGCTCACTTCCTATTCTTGGGTCGTCGTCGAGATTGCTAGTCCAAACGTACTCGATAGTACTCAGACGGTAAAGCTAAGTCTCAGCCTGTAATGGTCACTGCAAGGGATATAGTCGGAATCCTCGCCGGGCTTGGGCGCCTCGGTCAGACCAGGACGCAGAATCTCCATGTCATATGCGTCTACACTGGCCATGGAAGGCATGTGGGAACGTGGGAAGCTTTGATCTAAAGTGCGACAGTGTCACAGAGCGCTGAGCAATGACCAGCGACAAACAGTACTAGTACTTGAACCAGCCAAGTGATATTCCAAGTGCGAACAAAAACACTGGTATAATGTTGTGATAGGTACAAAAACAAAGCTATGACATTTCTACATGTTGTGCTGCACATATTCCAATATCTATATCCTCTCAGGCTCTGCACCATCTGATCCGCGATCCTGTGCGACCGCTTCCTCTGATCGTGTCTGTTGAGCTGCCGCCAATCTCTTATCTTCCTGTCGTTGGGCTAACTTCGACCACGGCTTAGATTGAAGTTCATTCACATCTATAATCGCAAGCTGCTTCTCCAACAAACCGCGGAGATCAAGACCATGACGCGCGAGGCGCGGTAGAATAGAGACAAATTGCAGTGCTTGAAGAGGGTCTCTGATGTCGTAGTGTCGAATGTTCCGCTCCATGACGTATATTTGCTACATCACTGGTGATTTCCTTCGAAGATAGTGAACGAAGAGAGCACATACCTTATTTGTCATCCATGCCATTGTGACTGCACCAAGTGTGCCGTTAACAATTAGTCCAAAGACAGGTTTGTCTACGATCCCGAGTTTGGAAAGGAAGGTGACCGATGAAACCAAATACGTTTTCATTTGGTTCATGGAAGTCGAAATTGCGGACTTGTCCTTCTTTTTGTACTCAGCCAACAAGACTGGAAGTAGTAGGTTTTGTTGACTAGGTTCGTCGCAGGGTGCATCCTTGGAAAGTATTGCTTCTTGTGTCTGCGTCACTTGATTGCGATCAGGATGGTGGAGGAATGGGTCGTGCAACTGATTTCGATTGGGTTTTTTGGATTCCGATACGCGAGAAGAGGAAGGGACCTGAAGGGACCTGCCGGATGTTGTTTTTTGGCGGTGACCGTAGGGCGTTTCGATCTGGTGTGGAGTTTCCCCCGTACTTGTGTCGGGCTTGTCCGGCTTTGGGCCCTGGACTACCATGAAAGATTTCAGGAACGTGTCTTTCTCCTCGACACTAGATATGCGCTGTGTCATCATGGTAGCAACACCAGACCATGGAACGACAAGGATGGCGTCACATTTTCCAGTGACCGGATCCTTGGAGGAGTGATCTGCAATCACTTCAGCAAAATTGCCCATCGAGAGGCGACGTATAATGTCGTCAGAAAATTGATTTGCTTGATCTCGCGCGGCTGCGGCCTGCTCCCAACTGCTAGCGGTCTCTCTAGTAAAAGGAATACACCGCCTTTGTTCAGTGCAGAAGTCCTGGTATTCCTCAGTGACCTTGATGGCTCGTGATGCAAAGGAAGTGTCATCTGCAGCGGGATTACGAGCCAAATTTAGCTGTCGCTCCAGCCTAGACGAATAATTAGAATGAGGATCGCCTGGCATATGAATCACGCACAACACATCCCGTTGCGAGGGAGCGGGCTGGAAGAAGTTGAGAAGCAGGGCATCCCATTCATGACGCCGATCGGCTTCGTTGGCGCCCTGCAACTTTGCAATATCATCACACTGGCGAGCACTGGTGACAGCGTGCAATAGAACTGAAAACTTGGACGAAATAAACTCGACATCCTCCAACGAAGGAACATCATTTGGGGTGGACTGGCAGTCAGGACTGCCGTTCATGGTGCATAGGTCTCTTCTGATTGCCGATACAAAGCGATCTACCTTGGCATTCGATAGCTGCCCGCGATGTCATGAGAATTAGTACCAAAAGTGATCCTGCAGACTCACTATCGTTTTAATACCGTCCGACCAGGTAAACGCCGTCATGTGATCATACAACTCTACCATTGTATTAATTCCGGTCTTCTTCGCTAGTTCTTCAGACCGTACTGGGATCCGACCGACGGTGAACGCATGGCGTTCAAACAGCCAGTTGGATAATGTCATCCTGTCATCAAGGCCGGTATCAGACAGAGCGGCGAATCTGGACACGAGAAACGATCATTGAACGGTAGTCAGCCAAGAAACAGGCTCCATACTGCGAGTTTGGGTATGGGCTGGGTGCACGCGATGAGGTCGATGTCCTGACCTCAGATAACGATCGTGGCGTTGGACTGGTCCTTTTTGATGATCTCTTCGAGGACGATGGTTGCGGTCCTCTTCCTCAGCAGGTAAAATAAGATCATGAATAGAGTAACTGATGCAAACTTACCGTCCTTTCACGTTCGTCGCGCGGGTGTCTTGGGGCACCCTAAAGCTTCGAGTTAGTTTTGTGTTGATAAGCGTGACATAGATCAAATTATTGACCGGATGTTTGCGCCATGGGCTTGTTTATCCTCGACGATCGTCCCAAGCAAGGGAGAACTCATTGTTTCGTATGATACAAGCGTAGTACTCGAGAGCGGGGGAAGAATACCAGGACTAGATGAGGATGATGCCTCGCTAAATGGGCATTGACATTCTGACTTACAATTAAAAATAAAATGTCGTACCTAGAACTCGTCTCCACGTGTACCTGGTGGGTCCAGGACGCCACCCGTTCATCCAATGGTCCTCCAGACTGAGTTTCAAAGTCGGGTAAATCGGATCTCCAGTGCAACGAAGTCAGGGAATCGACTGCTTCTATCGATATCGAACCCTTGATATCTTCGAAATGAGTCCGCAACCCCAAAATGAATTGGGCAAGGTTGATAGCAGAACAAGTGTCGGTGAAATCAAACACCCCCATCGAGGAATCTAAGCCGATATCTGCCGCTAAAGCGAGATGCGCTACAGGCTACAGGAATGTCAACGTGGAAAAATATGCAGTGATTTTGAACTTGCCATGTGGCCTTCCTCTAATTGATCGGGGTCGAGCCACCCGAAGATGGCCGTGGCAATCGTACCCGTGCTGGAACAGCAGAGGCCGACAACAGGCTGACGGATCCCCCACACACGTCTCTGATAAAGAGTGCTGCAAATTAGAGGAACGATATTATACGAGTCGGCGACTAGTAAAACTGGGACCACAGCAGAAAGGCGTCTGCCTCGACCCGAAAGCATGTGCGCTTGCAAGGGCAGGTCGAGCGACTCAACAGAACCATCACTCGAGTCTGAATCTGCGGACTGCATCGATTCATCCTCGTCCTCCTCGTTTCGCGAGCTGGTCCTGGATGTGTCAGAATGGGTCCTAGGCGCAGAAAAGATGGCATGTGCAGCAAGAAGAGTGGCACGTCCGTCAATGAGATTTAGCGGCTGACTCGCCACGTTCTGAGCTCGTGGCATGATGAACGATGCATCTTCGCTGTAATGATATTTGGTTCTTGGTTCAATGCTTGACGAGCATGTCACTTACAGAATCATAACATCTGGGGACAACGTATTTGACAGTGCATGGAGGAGCTGAGACCAAAGGGGAACAGTAGATCTCTCGCCACTGTAGTGAGGAAGCTCAGCAAGTGCGCTTAGTCCTGCGGCTGTTGACTGAATTAAGACCTGAAAATCCTTTGCAGTGTATGAATCTGATGCAAGTGCTCCATGGGGAACGAGTGACTCTAAAAATATCGAGTACAACGCACTGGAAAGATGCTCCGAGTTGTTACTGGGGCTGTCGGGACAGTGAAACGGCGACAACAAGGAAGCAATACCACGCACTGGTTCAGGCCAGCCTGTAGATTGGGTCACGTAGTGGACAACCTCGCCAAAAGTCATTATAAGTCAAGCGGTGTGGACTTTGGAAGCACTTGATGGTTAGTTGTACTAGCACGTAGTACTTAAAAGTTAACGCTAGGTTCAGCAGTATGCAATTGATCGAAGAATGTCAATGATCGACTGTGGTCATTATTCGGTCACGTGCACTCTGTACGTGTTTTGCACGTGTGACAAATTAAACGAGTTTCAAAAGTCACTTTGAGTACCACTTAAATTAATGAAGTTACAGCTGTTTGCATATATATTGGCAGTCGCGTCGTTTTTTTCGTTCAATTAGGAAACTTGAGACTTGGTGAAAATTGTACTATCATCTAGTATACTCAACAGTTGGCGCTGTACAACATGCAGAATCAGCCATGATATCAAACTCGCAGCAATCCGCCTACACGAACGTGAACTTTTGAGCCTTCCGGACATACTGGATTGCTGTGGATTTTCAGAACGGACTTGGTTTCGCATTTTGACACTCTGGCGGGAAACTGATGTCGTCAACCCTCACCCTCACAGAGTACTCCGTGGTTGTGTGCGTGCATTGGATCGCGAGGATATTGATTGCTTGCTGTGTTTTGTCAGACAAAATCCCGACTACTTCTTGGATAAGTTTATCCACCTCCTGAAAACAAATCAGTTCATATCTGTCCACTTCTCAATGATTTTCTGTGAGCTCAAACATGCTGGTGTAAGCTACAAGAAGCTCAAACGAATTGCCTCGGAATGCAACGAGACTCGCCGCGCTGAGTTCATCACTCACATGGCTCAATACGAACCATCAGAGTTAGGGTTCATTGATGAGACGCCGAAGGATGGGCGGACACCCAGTAGGCGCTATCATTGGACGAGCACAGAAAGGCAAACATGCAGAAAGAGACCAAGTTCGTCAAAGCTGCTGTCTAGGTCCTCCGCAAGCATGAGAGCTGGATAGTTATGTGCTAATTTTTGCGGCATTACAATACAAGATACAGGACTATTACCAAAAAATTACAAGTCTTAAGTTTCCTAATTGAACAAAAAAAATGACGTGACTGCCAACATATATGCAAACAGCTGTAAAATATGCGCCAGTGTGATTTTCATATGCTCGTGCGAAGAAAAACATAAGGCAGGCATCAGAGGCTTTGCTCCACCTTATTGTGAATATGCTATTTCCACCATTTCATATCGAAGATAATGTGCTAATCGATGCTTTTTTCCTCAGCCACTACGATAATCATCATAAGTATTCTGGCATACCCCAGCTGTTTCGAGCACAACCAGTTCTTACTGGGGCTGACCAGTGATAAACAGTACAGCAATTTGGTGCGAGATGACACTAGCTGATGTAGAATGTAGTGCCCAATGGATGTCTTCAATGTCTGCTTTGAAGGGCACGTGGTATCTATGCGTGCATCTATATAGTAACAACACAAGCGCAAAGAGAAACCTTAGCTTAAAATACAGCTAGAGTATTTCTACGGTACGAATGACCATGTCATCAACGGAAGTAATGTCTTTGACTTGTGCAACAATGTTATAGTCCGACGCGATCCTCTTGTATTCTCTGACACGCTGCTGCGCTAGTGAAAATGCGTCGAAAGGCTGTCCGAGGCGAACCATCAGCCGCAACGCTCGAGAGACGGGCTCCTCTTCAACAGGCGAGCCGCCAGGAAACCTGTTCAAGTCATACAGTTGAGAGTGGTCAGCCGGAGATCTTGCCTCACTCCAATTTTCTATGCTCTCCATATCATCTGTGAAGTCAGGCTGCTCTGCAAAGTCAGGCACCCCGAGAAGATCTCGATCCCATGGACGGACAAGTAAGAGTGTCTGCTGAATGGGCTTTGCCCGCGAGAACTGAACTAGGCTCTCTGCAGTGGTGATAAAGAGATCATGAAGCCCGTCTGCCTTGATTCTATACTCCTTGGTTGGACCGCTCTTCCGTCTGACTTCCATGACACGGAATGAAATGCAAGGCAGATGAAGTCTGCAGTTTGCGAACCGAGGAGCCATCAGCTGTTCAAGCTGGTCATACAATTTCAATGCTACAGCTGTAGACGCGGATTGTCGCAACGAAGAGACTTGTGTGTGAATATCATCTTCAGAGAAAGGTGGAAGGGTGCGTGGAGGGGTGGTGTAAGAGGTGATATCAGCTGGAAGACAGCTATTGAACTCGGAAGGTTGTCCGATCCAGTCGAGAACACTGATGTCGCCTGACTGAGCAACGATCTCTTGCAAGAGGCGCCCAAGCGCACGTTGCTTCCTCTCGCCATAAATGACAGGTAGGGTGATGCCAAAGATACCAAATAATGAGTACGCGACATCTTCCTGCAATGTGGTGACACGCTTCGATGCCCACTGCAATTTCTCGCGCGCGCCGGTCATACCGGGACGGAAGGTCACCAGGGCCTATGTATCTATGCCTGTTGCATTCTCCAACTCCTTCATGATTGCAGAAGACTCCTTGTGGTTAGGAGAGCGATCGCCGAGATATAACGACCAATCCTTTTGATAAAAGATGTCAACTTTCGGAGCGACGAATTCTTGAAATGTCCATCCTCGCTCGTTCTAAATACTCCTCGCCAGTGCACCGGGCTGGGATGACGGAGGCACATCGCATAGGTAGACGATGGTAAGAGCTGAGTGGCGGTACCAGACGAACATGGAGTTAACTGATTCCTGAACTTCGGTGTTACTCCTCTTGTCGATGCAGCATGTGTCCATCCATGCCCATCGATACCCAGCATCACGAGCGAGTTTGCAGAACGACTGCAGTTTCGCGATGCCACCGAGTCCGTTCAACTCGTACACGACTTTGTCTTGAATGTTGGGCAGCACCGCCTCCGCTTCTTCCCACCTGTGTGATAGCAGGACGCAGCGGAAGTACGTCGCCACTACGTTTGTGATGCGCTCCGTTCGAAGGTCTGAATCCTTTGTTATAGATGACAAAAGCTCCTTGTACTCCGTACTCGTTCTAAGGGCATTTATTGTGCTGCTCGATCGCACAAAAGACCCGTGAAGGTATTAAGTAGACGTAGCGGGGTATATTCGAATTCCGTCCAAACGGCTCTTTGGATAACGTCTTCTGCTTGGGATGGATGGATATATTGCTGACGCAGATCTGCAAAATGAAACGGGCATTTAAAGACGATGCAGGAGTGTTCTGTGGCTTACCTCGTATCTACGCTTCGGGAGCACCGTCCAACTTGGACAATATGATTGTGAAGGCGTCGGTTGCTTCGTCGTAACGTTGCAAGTCACGCAGCGCTGCATGTATCAACTGGTATCCAATATGAGACGAAGGATCGAGTTCGATGATCTATGCATCACGGAAATCAACATGATAGCTGCGAAAATGTAGAAGCGATCATTCCTTTTGCGCGTCCACGAGCGCGTCATCCCAGAGCATTATACCTAACTTTGCCGTGCTGCGACTCGCAAACGCCGTAATGGCTGGGATCTGTACGAAGCATGTTCGATCTGTAGTATACGAGTCAAGGATGAATACGTGCCTTTGAATTAATGTTATTGGGTACTGCCCACTCCGAGATCATCCTATCGTGACCTCCGCTGAGGATGTGTTTGCCGTCCACGGAGAAAGTGACGCATGTTGCCTCGGACGGGTGCTTGAAGGTGGTAATGGTTCGTCGATCTGAGAGCTGCCAGAGACAGATATAGCTGTTATCAGACGCAGAGGCGACGAGGGTGTCAGCAGGATTAAAGGTGATGGCATTGATATATCTAGAGTGGCCTTGCCAAGGGTCACCAACCTGCTGCCAGGTGGATCGCGTATGGTTGGATCGATCGAATCGCCGACTGTGAGAAGGCGTGTGCCATCGGGCGTCCATTCGAGTGACCAATTGTATGATGCGTAACCCTTGAAGGATGTCACACATGTTCTTGTGCCTGAATTATAGATTTGAATATTGTGCGATGGCAAGAAGTTCTCCAGACGGCGAATACCGAACGCAGAAGACGCAATTACCACACCCGATCGGATCTGCTTTGTTGCTGCCAGGTTTGGTGTTCCACAGTTTTGTTGTTTGGTCATATGAACCACTGGCCAGTAGTGCTGTTTCATCGGGAGAAAAGTCCAGCGAGGTGATCCAATTAGAGTGGGCTCTAATGCATTGGGTAAGTGATTTGCCAGTTTCTCCGTGCCAGATGATGAGGTATCCGCCTCCATCACCGCTTGCCATCAACTGCCCATCTCGTGATACTGCCAAACTCAACACCCAATCGATATGCCCCTCCATCTTCTTCAACACAACACCTGTTTTCAAGTCCCACAGACGAAGCGTCTTGTCGCGTGAGGCTGTAACAATCCGCCGTTTATCGGGCAAAACTGCGACTGCCCTTACCCAGCCTTCATGACCTTCGAACGTCCGCAGGGGCGTAGTGATTGGAATGACCTCCAACATTTTACTGAGGTTGAAGGCGTCGGGCTTGGTTGAGGTGAACTTTGGAGGTATTGTGGGTGTCTTGCTCTAGGCTGCAGAGGTGCGTGTGTTTTGCGTTTTATCCTGTTTCGTCTACCTCAGACTACCTGTCTCGTTTCCTTAGACGCCCAGGCACGAATCCTCTACCCTCCATCACTGTTATGGCAAGAATGTACCCTATCAGTGTCATACCCGCCGTCCTCAATACTGTAGCCCCCCAGCACCTCTGCAATGCATACATGCGCCCGACTCTGGTCTTCCAAGCTTACAAGCTGATCCTATTCCATCAGGCGAGCAGTCGGTGCTTCCCGGTGAGTGAATCCATCCTACATGACACCATGAACATCGTTGTTTGTCGTATCGAGGAGCTACTCCAGTACGTTACCACGTCACTGTTCGAATGCATGCATCTAGCTTCCTGCACTATCACCCTTCATCGCGTCGACTCCCAAGTTCTTGATAAATTCTATGACGGAGGAGCACTTTCCTTCCAGCGCTCTGCTCATGATTCAGCTCTACTTTGAGCTTCGCCCACTCCCGGTCAAGCTGGTTTTAGCCCATTCGGCAATACCCTCCCAAGTCCATCATCATTGGAATCATTCACCACACAAGTACCAGTGCGACCTGGTCGCTATCGAGCCCTCACTGCAGATGCTACCGAGTCATCTGGCAGTGTCATCTATTGTGGAATCAGTACTCCCTACACCTGGACTGCCGAGAAACCAAGTGAGATTGACACCAATTCTTTCACCAAAGCTCTCATCCCGATTATCGTGTACCAGGCGCTGCATGATCGATTTCAGTGGCTCATGATTATTCTCGCGCATTGCTATGTCCCGTTTCCTTCGTGAATGACAATTGGTACACACTAAATGGGGACGCCACGATGGATGATCTGCTTGCTCTTATTGCGCAAACAACCCATTCTGTCTACAGCTCTGTTTTAGCAATACTATGACGAAGTCTCAAGTTCTTGAGTAGTTACTTGTAGCCCCAAGTTCTCGAGTTGTTCGGTGCATCATGCTAGAGAATCGCTTCAAGTTCACTCATGCGATTGTGATCGCGCCAGGTTTTGGGTGAGTGCATCGCCCGTAATTTTTTGAGACTAAATTCTCCATAGCTTGATATTTGAAAAACGCATCCTTTTTAAGACACAAAAATGATTTCACCGTGATTGTTAATGAAAGACTGTCACCTGAGTTGCTTATTGCTAAACCAAACGCGATGAATAATTTAGTTTTGATTGACAGATGGGTAGTGAAACCTAGGCTGCGACTCAGCTTACTTACAGCAACGTGTTCTGCGGTTGCCCTCCATCCCAGCAGAAGCGTCAAGCACGGTCGAAGTGGGAAAGGTGTTTCTATCAAACTGTTGGATAAGGACAATCTGGGCCCAGCAACTATCACTATTCGTCAGTATTCTTGTCGGCCATGTCAGCGACAGCCGCCGCCAGCATCTGTGAAAGGAAGTCACCTTGCAATTTTCTGCACCAAGATTCGATTACTGGCAGCGCTGCCACATTCCTGTCTGCAAAGGACTCTATTTCAACTCTCGGTCTGAGCCACGATCACAACCAGCTCTCTGAATCTTTACCGGTGACAGATATCAGTCAAATGATATCCCCATTATGCGAAATGTTGATCTGATAGGCACTAGTCTTACCAAAGAACACCGCGCACGCATCTAACGGTATTAGTAAAGAAACGCTCTCACCGTCATAGTCCAACCCATCGGCCGCTCGATCAAACGACTCCTAAAGCTATGGTTGACCAATTGTGCTCTGTATGGGCACGCAGCAAAGCCAGCCCACAAGACAAGCGTGTCATCCACGAATGGTAACACGAGACTTGAGATTGTTCCTGTTGTCGGCGCGGCACCAGCGACGGCGAGAAGTGGCCAAGCAATGGTGATGAGTGTACGTGTGAGGATGCAGGGTGCTCCGGATCGCTGCGTTAGGGCCCACTTCCTATTCTTAAAATGGTTGTCGAGGGTGCCAGTCCAAACGTACTCGATAGTACTCGGACTGTAAAGCTAAGTCTCAGCCCGTAATGGTCACTGCAAGGGATATAGTCGGAATCCTCGCCGGGCTTGTGCACCACGATCAGACCCAAAGCGCAGAATCTCCATGTCCTTCGCGTCTACGCCCAACATCGCAACCTTGTCCAACCTTCCAGGTCCCAGTCCGTCATGTCGTTCCACCCCCACTCCCCAAGTAGCTCCGTCAAGCCCTTTATTTCCATGCAACGCGACCCACACATCCATAAGTCCGTTCTTTTCGAGGAGAGCATGATCCTCGGGGCTGATGGCGTTGAAGTCTCCCGCGATCAGTCCACCACCGCATCCAGGCTCGCGCAGGAGGTCGGCAAGGATCTCCATCTGCTCAGTACGGTAAGTGAGCGTGTCCCCAAGAGAATCAAGATGAACGTTGACGAGACGAAAGGTTATGGTTGGGGTGGATGGGGGGATAATGTCCACGGAAAGCGCACACCTCCCATACTTGCTGGGGAGTTTGACGCGGGAAACGGGACCAAGCATGAACTTCTCCCCCCTCTCGACTCCATCCTCCTCCTTCTGCAACTCCGAGTCGAAGGCAAAGCGCTTGCTAGACAGCAACGTCATATTCGCAAAGGGTACTCCCTCGAACGACGTTTGGTCCTCGGCGTCCGTCACCAGGAATGCTTCGCGAACTTTCAGATTGGCCAGGATAGAGGTGCGGACGTCAGACGTGACTTCTTGGAGAAAGATAATGTCAGCACGTTTGGATTCCTCGAGGATACCACCAAGGAGTAGGTTGGCTCGTGCGACGGGACGCGAGGAGAAGGCATCGAAGTTCTGTGTTATGAGAGAAAAGCGGGATGTAAGAACAAGCTGCTGTGTCACTGGGTTCGGTGCGCATCTCGAAGATAGTACTGGTGCCCACAGTCGGTTGGATGACTTAAAGGCGGAGAAAGTGCACCGGCAGAGTCTGCTGGCGTCCATGGAGGGTATGTGGGAACTTGGGACTCAAGCTTTCATTTTGGCTTTATGTAATTTGACTAGGAGCGCTGACCAGAGACAAACAGTACTTGAACCAGCCAAGTGATATTCCAAGTGCGTACAAAAATACTGGTACAATGTTGTTGTGATAGGTACAAAAAACAATGCTATGACATTTCTACATGTTATGCCGCACATATTCCAATTTTTATATCCTTTCAGGCTCTGCATCATCTGATCCGCGATCCTGTGCCACCACTTCCTCTGACCGTGTCTGTTGAGCTGCTGCCAATCTCTTATCTTCCTGTTGTTGGGCTAACTTCGACCATGGCTTAGATTGAAGTTCTGTCACATCTATAATCGCGAGCTGCTTCCTCAACAAACCGCGAAGATCAAGACCATGACGCGCGAGGCGCGGTAGAATAGATACAAATTGCAGTGCTTGAAGAGGGTCTCTGATGTCGTAGTATCTAATGTTGCGTTCCATGACGTAGATTTGCTACATCACTGGTGAATTCCTTCGAAAATGGTGAACGAAGAGAGCACATACCTTATTTGTCATCCATGCCATGGTGACTGCACCAAGCGTGCCGTTAACAATTAGTCCGAAGACAGGCTTGTCTATGATTCCGAGTTTGGAAAGGAAGGTGACCGCTGAAACCAAATACGTTTTCATTTGGTTCATGGAAGTTGAAATTGCGGACTCGTCCTTCTTTTTGTACTCAGCCAACAAGACTGGAAGTAGTAGGTTTTGTTGACTAGGTTCGTCGCAGGGCGCATCCTTGGAAAGTATTGCTTCTTGTGTCTGTGTCACTTGATTGCGATCAGGATGATGGAGGAATGGGTTGTGTAAATGATTTCGATTGAGTTTTTTGGATTCCGATACGCGAGAAGATGAAGGGACCTGAAGGGACCTGCCGGATGTTGTTTTTCGGGGGTGACCGTCGGGCGTTTCGATCTGGTGTGGAGTTTCCCCCGTACTTGTGTCAGGCTTTGGGCCCTGGACTAGCATGAAAGATTTCAGGAACGTGTCTTTCTCCTCGACACTAGATATGCGCTGGAGCGTCGTAGTAGCAACGCCAGAACATGGAACGACAAGGATGGCGTCACATTTTCCAGTGACCGGATCCTTGGAGGAGTGATCTGCAATCACTTCAGCAAAATTACCCATCAAGAGGCGATGCCTAATATCATAAGAAAATTGCAATGCTTGATTCACCGCAGCTGCGGCCTGCTCCCAACTGCCAGCGGTCTCTCTAGTCAAAGGAATACATTCTTCCTGTTCAAGGCAGAGGCTCCGGTATTCCAGAATGACCTTGTTGGCTCGTGACGCAAAGGAAGCGTCATCTGCAGCGTTATTACAAGCCAAGTTCAGCTGTCGCTCCAGCCTAGACGAATAATCAGAATATAATTAGAATGAAGATCGATGGACCACGCACAACACATCCCGTTGCGAGGGAACGGGCTGGAAGAAGTTGAGAAGCAGGGCATCCCATTCATGACGCCGATCGGCTTCGTTGGCGCCCTGCAACTTTGCAATATCATCACACTGGCGAGCACTGGTGACAGCGTGCAATAGAACTGAAAACTTGGACGAAATAAACTCGACATCCTCCAACGACGGAACATCATTTGGGGTGGACTGGCAATTAGGACCGCGGTTCATGGTGCATAGATCTGTTCTCATTCCCGACACAAAGCGATCTACCTTGACATTCGATAGCTGCCCGCGATGTCATGAGAATTGATACCAAAAGTGATCCTACAGACTCACTATGGTTCTGATATCATCCGACCAGCTAAATTCCGTCATTTTATCATACAACTCTACCATTGTATTAATTCCGGTCTTCTTCGCTAGTTCTTCAGACCGTACTGGGATCCGACCGATGGCGAACGCATTGCGTTCAAACAGCCAGTTGGATAATGTCATACTGTCATCGAGGCCGGTATCAGACAGAGCGGCGAATCTGGACGCGAGAAACGATCATTGAACGGTAGTCAGCCAAGAAACAGGTTCCATACTGCGAATTTGGGTATGGGCTGGGTGCACGCGATGAGGTCGATGTCCTGAACTCAGATAACGATCGTGGCCCTGGACTGGTCCGTTTTGATGATCTCTTCGAGGACGATGGTTGCGGCCCTCTTCCTCAGCAGGTAACATAAGCTCATGAGTAGAGTAACTGATGCAAACTTACCGTCCTTTTACGTTTATCGCGCGGGCCTCTTGGGGCGCCCTAAAGCTTCGAGTTAGTTTTGTGTTGATAAGCGTGACACAGCTCAGATTATTGACCGGATGTTTGCGCCATGGACTTGTTCATCCTCGACGATCGTCGCAAGCAAGGGAGAACTTATTGTTTCGTATGATACAAGCGCAGTATCCGAGAGCAGGGGAGGAGTACGAGGACTAGATGAGGATGATGCCTCGCTAAATGGGCATTAACATTCTGACTTACAAGTAAAAATAAAATGTCGTACCTAGAACTCGTCTCCACGTGTACCTGGTGGGTCCAGGACGCCACCCGTTCATCCAATGGTCCTCCAGACTGAGTTTCAAAGTCGGGTAAATCGGATCTCCAGTGCAACGGAGTCAGGGAATCGACTGCTTCTATCGATATCGAACCCTTGATATCTTCGAAATGAGTCCGCAACCCCAAAATGAATTGGGCAAGGTTGATAGCAGAACAGGTGTCAGTGAAATCAAACACCCCCATCGAGGAATCTAAGCCGATATCTGCCGCTAAAGCGAGGTGCGCTGCAGGCTACAGGAAGGTCAACGTGGAAAAATATGCAGTGATTTTGAACTTGCCATGTGGCCTTCCTCTGACTGATCGGGGTCGAGCCACCCGAAAATGGCCGTGGCAATCGTACCTGTGCTGGAACAGCACAGGCCGACAACAGGCTGACGGATCCCCCACACACGTCTCTGATAAAGAGTGCTGCACATTAGAGGAACAATATTATACGAGTCGGCGACTAGTAAAACTGGGACCACAGCAGAAAGGCGTCTGCCTCGACCCGAAAGCATGTGCGCTTGCAAGGGCAGGTCGAGTGACTCAACAGAACCATCGCTCGAGTCAGAATCTGCGGAATGCATCGATTCATCCTCGTCCTCCTCGTTTCGCGAGCTGGTCCTGGATGTGTCAGAATGGGTCCTAGGCGCAGAAAAGATGGCATGTGCAGCAAGAAGAGTGGCACGTCCGTCAATGAGATTTAGCGGCTGACTCGCCACGTTCTGAGCTCGTGGCATGATGAACGATGCATCTTCGCTGTAATGATATTTGGATCTTGGTTCAATGCGTGACGAGCATGTCACTTACAGTATCATAACATCTGGGGACAACGTATTTGACAGTGCATGGAGGAGCTGAGACCAAAGGGGAACAGTAGATCTCTCGCCACCGTAATGAGGAAGCTCAGCAAGTGCGCTTAGTCCTGCGGCTGTTGACTGAATCAAGATCTGGAAATCCTTTGCAGTGTATGATTCTGGTGCAAGTGCTCCATGGAAAACGAGTGGCTCTGAAAAATTCGAGGACGACGCACTGGAAAGATGCTCCGAGACGTCACTTGAGCTGTCGGGACAGTGGAACGGCGACAGCAAGGAAGTAATACCGCGCACTGGTTCAGGCCAGCCTGTAGGTTGGGTCACGTAGTGGACAACCTCGCCGAAAGTCATTATAAGTCAAGCGGTGTAGACTTTGGAAGCACCTGGTGGTTAGTTGTACTAGCACGTAGTACTTAAAAGTTAACGCTAGATTCAGCAGTATGCAATTGATCGAAGAATCGAATGTCAATGATCGACTGTGGTCATTATTCGGTCACGTGCACTCTGTACGTGTTTTGCACGTGTGACAAATTAAGTGAGTTTCAACACTTTGAGTACCACGCCACTGGCTTTAATTTTCATATGCTCGTGCGGAGAAAAACATATAAGGCACGCATCAGAGGCTTTGCCCCATCTTATTGTGAATATGCTATTTCCACCATTTCATATCGAAAATAATGTGCTAATCAATGCTTTTTTCCTCAGCCACTACGATAATCATCATATTCTGGCACACTCCAGATGTTTCGAGCACAACCAGTTCTTACTGGGGCTGACTAGTGACAAACAGTACAGCAATTTGGTGCGAGATGACACTAGCTCATGCAGAATGTAGTGCCCAATGAATGTCTCCAATGTCTGCTTTGAAGGGCATGTGGTGTCTATGCATGCATCTATATGGTAACAGTACAAGCGCAAACAGATACCCTGACCTTAAAATACAGCTAGAGTATTTCTACGGTACGAATGTCCATGTCATCAACGGAAGTAATGTCTTTGACTTGTGCAATAATGTTATAGTCCGAAGCGATCCTCTTGTATTCTCTGACACGCTGCTGCGCTAGTAAAAATGCGTCGAAAGGCTGTCCGGGGCGAACCATCAACCGCAACGCTCGAGAGACGGGTTCCTCTTCAACAGGCGAGCTGCCAGGAAACCTGCTCAAATCATACGGTTGGGAGTCGTCAACCGGGAACCCTGCCTCACTCCAATCTCCTGTGCTCTCCGTATCATCTGTGAAGTCAGGCTGCTCTGCAAAGTTAGGCACCCCAAGAAGATCTCGATCCCATGGACGGACAAGTAAGAATGTCTGCTGAATGGGCTTTGCCCGCGAGAACTGAACTAGGCTCTCTGCAGTGGTGATGAAGAGATCATGAAGTCCGTCTGCCTTTATTCTATACTCCTTGGTTGGACCGCTCTTCCGTCTGACTTCCGTGACACGGAACGAAATGCAAGGCAGATGGAGTCTGCAGTTTGCGAACCGAGGAGCCATCAGCTGTTCAAGCTGATCATACAATTTCAATGCTAGAGCTGTAGACACGGATTGTCGCAACGAAGAAACTTGTGTGTGAATATCATCTTCAGACAAAGATGGAAGGGTGGAGGGAGGGGTGGTGTAAGAGGTGATATGGGCCGGAAGACAGCTATTGAACTCTGAAGGTTGTCCGATCCAGTCAAGGACAGTTATATCGCCCGACCGAGCCACGATCTCCTGCAGGAGCCGCCCGAGCGCATTCTGCTTCTTCTCGCCATAAATGACAGGTAGGGTGATGCCAAATATGCCAAACAATGAGTACGCGACGTCTTCCTGCACAGTGGTGACCCGCTTCGATGCCCATTGCAGCCTCTCTCGGGCGCCAGTCATACCTGGACGAAAGTTCACCAGGGCCTGCGCATATATGCCCGTCGCATCCTCCAACTCCTTCATGATGGCAGGCGACTCTTTGTGGTTGGGAGAGCGATCGCCGAGATATAACGACCAATCCTTTTGATAAAAGATGACAACTTTGGGAGCGACGAATTCTTGAAATGTCCATCCTCGCTCATTCCAAACACTCCTCGCCAGTGCACCGGGCTCGGATGAAGGAGGCACATCGGATAGGTAGACAATGGTAAGTGCTGAGTGGCGGTACCAGACGAACATGGAGTTAACTGATTCTTGAACCTCTGTGTTGCTCCTCTTGTCCATGCAGCATGTGTCCATCCATGCCCATCGATACCCAGCATCACGAGCGACTTTGCAGAACGACTGCAGTTTCGCAATGCCACCAAGTCCGTCCAACTCGTGCACGACTTTATCTTGGATATCGTGCAGCACCGCCTGCGTTTCTTCCCACCTGTGTGATAGTAGGACGCAGTGGAAGTATGTCGCCACTACGTCTGTGATGAGCCCCGTTTGGAGGTCTGAGGGCTTTGTTGTGGATGACAAAAGCTCCTTGTACTCCGCACTCCTTCTAAGGCCATTTATTTGTGCTGCTAGATCACACAAAAGACCCGTGGAGGTATTAAATGGACGTAGCGGGGCATATTCGAGTTCCGTCCAAACGGCTCTTTGGATAGCGTCTTCTGCTTGAGATGGATGGATATATTGCTGACGCAGATCTGCAAAACGAGATGGGCATTTCAACACAGTGCAGAAGTGTTCCATAGCTTACCTCGTATGTGCGCTTCGGGGGCATGGTCCAACTTGGACAACATGATTGTGAAGGCATCGATAGCTTCGTCGTAACGTTGCAAGCCACGCAGCGCTGCATGTGTCAACTGGTATCCAATATAAGACAAATGATCAAGTTTGATGACCTATGCATCACGGAAATCAACATGGGCTTCGAAGACATGGAAGTCATCACACCTTTTGCGCGTACAGGAGCGCATCCTCCCATAACATTTTATCTAACTTTGCCTTACTGCGATTCACAAAGACCGTGAAGATCTGTATGAAACATGTTCAATTTGTGGTATATAAGTCAAGGACGAAGACGTGCCTTTGAATTAATTTCATTGGGTACTGCCCACTCCGAGATCATGTTATCGTAACCTCCACCAAGGATGTATTTGCCGTCCTCAGAGAAAGTGACGCATGTTGTGTAGGATGAGGTCTTGAAGGACCAACCTGCTGCCAGGTTGATGTATCCCATTCGCGTATGGCACGATCGTTCGAACCGCCGACTGTGAGAAGGCGTGTGCCATCGGGCGTCCACGCAAGTGACCAATTGTATGATGCAAGGATGTTACACATTTTCTTGTGCCTGAATCATAAATTTGAATATCTAGGTTTGTTGAACACAACACCTGTTTTCAAGTCCCACAGACGGAGCGTCTCGTCGTCCGAGGCTGTAACCATCCGCCGTTTATCAGGAAGAACTGCGACTGCCCTTACACAGTTTTCATGATCTTTGAGCTCTCGCAGGGGCGTAGTGGTTGAAATAAACTTCGACATTTTACTGCAGGCTGACGGCGTTGGGCGCGGTCAAGGTGGACTTTGAAGGGATTGTGGTGCGTGTCTTGCTCTAGATTGCAGAGGTACGTGTATTGTGCGTTTTATGCTGCTTCATTGCATCTAGGCCCTACCTGCCTCGTTTTCTTAGACGCCCAGGCACGAACCCTCTACCCTGTTACGGCAAGAAAGCACTTAATCAATGTCATACATGCGTCCAAGTTTTATCTTGAAAGTTTCCAGAATGTATCCTATCCCATCAAGCGAGCTGTCGGTAGTACTTCCCAGTGCTCAAATCTTTCCTACATGACATCATGAAAATCGTTGTTTGTCGTATCGAGGAGCTACTCCAGTACGTCACCACATCACTTTTCGAACGCATGCACTTAGCTTCCTGTAATATCACCCTTTCATCCTGGCGACTCCCAAATTCTTCACAAATTCTATTACAGAGTAACACTTTCCTTCCAGCGCTCTGCTTATGATTCAGCTCTACTTTGAGCTTCGCCCACTCCCGGTCAAAGTGGTTTTAGCTCATTCAACAATTTCCTCCCAAGACCATCATCATTAGAATCCTTCACCACACAAGTACTAGTGCAACTTGGTCGCTAACCTCCGGCGAGCCCTCCCTGCAGATCCTAATGAGTCATCTGGGATTGGAATCAATAGTCCCCATACATGGACTACCGAGAAACCAAGTGATATCGACACCAGTTCTTTTACC
Organism: Suillus spraguei; assembly: GCA_016800925.1. Classification (NCBI taxonomy): domain Eukaryota; kingdom Fungi; phylum Basidiomycota; class Agaricomycetes; order Boletales; family Suillaceae; genus Suillus; species Suillus spraguei. The sequence continues at coordinate 42,195 of JABCPU010000176.1, forward strand.
AAAGCTCTCATCCCGAATATCGTGTACCAGGCGCCGCATGATCGATTTCAGTGGCTCATGATTATTCTCGCGCATTGCCATGCGCCGTTTCCTTCGTGAATGACAATTAGTGCACACTAAATGGGGACGCCACGATGGATGGTCTGCTTAATGCGCCTAAGGATCTTATCGCGTGAACAACACATTCTGTCTACGGCCCTGTTTTAACAATAGTATGACGAAGCTACTCGTAGCCACCAGTTCTCGAGTCGTTCAGTGCATCATGCTAGAGAATCGTTTCAAGCTCATTCATACGATTGTGATCGCGCCAGGTTTTGAATAAGTGCATTGCCCGTAATTTCATAAACTAAATTCTCCATGGCTAAACATTTGAAACAACCCGTCTTTTCTAAGACATAACAATATAACTTCAACATGAAAGACTGTCAGCTGAGCTGCTTATTGCTAAACCAAATGCGATGTATAATTTAGTTCTGATTGACAGATGGGCGGTAAAATTTAGGCTGCAGCTGAGCTTACTTACATCTACATGTTCTGCGGTTGCCCTCCATTCCAGCAGAAGCGTTGAGTACGGTCGAAGTGGAAAACGTGTTTCTGTCAAAGTGTTAGTTTGGACAATCTGGGCCGAGCAACTCTGTCACTATTCTTGTCAGCCGTGCCAGCGACAGTCGCCACCAGCAAGTATAAAAGGAAGTCACCTTACAATTTTCTGTATCAAAATTCCATTACTGGCAGCGCTGCCATATTCCTGTCTGCTAAGAATTCTATTTCAGCTCTCGGCCTGAGCTATTCGGAACTCGTGATGACCACAAGCTCTCTGTATCTTCACCGGTGACGGCTGTCAAATAATATCCCCATTATGTGAAATGTTGATTGAACAAGCACTAGTCTTACCAAAGAACACCGCGCACACAGATAAGTACGAGGCGGGCAGGTATCAGGAACCATGATCTAACGGTATTATGGATGCCGAGGCAAGTAAAAGAAACGCTCTCACCGTCATGGTCCAACCTATCAGTCGCTCGATCAAATCACCCCTAAAGCTATGGTTGACCGAGTGTGGTCTGTATGGGCACGCAGAAAAGCCAGCCCACAAGACAAGCGCACCATTCACGAACGGTAACACAAGGACTTGATATTGTTCCTGTTGTCAGGGCGGTACCAGCGACGGCGAGAAGTGGCCAAGCAATGGCGGTGAGAGGTAGTTGTACGTGTGAGCATGGCAGGGTGCTCTGGGTCGCTGCGTTAGGGCCCACTTCCTATTCTTAAATGGTCGTCGAGGGTGCCAGTCCAAACGTACTCGATGTTACTCAGACAGTAAAGCTAAGTCTCAGCTCGTAATGGTCACTACAAGGGATATAGTCGGAATCCTCGCCGGGCTTGGGCACCTTGGTCAGACAAGGGCGCAGAATCTCCATGTCATTCGCGTCTACGCCCGACATTGCAACCTTGTCCAACCTTCCAGGTCCCAGTCCATCATGTCGTTCTAACCCCACTCCCCACGTAGCTCCGTCAAGCCCTTTATTTCCATGCAACGCGATTCACGCACCTACCAGTCCGTTCTTGTCGAGGAAAGTATGATCCTTGGGGCTGATGGCGTTGAAGTCTCCCACGATCAGTCCACCACCGCATCCAGGCTCGCGCAGGAGGTTGGTAAGGATCTCCATCTGCTCGGTACGGTAAGGGTCTGTGTCCCCAAGAGAATCGAGATGAACGTTGACGAGACGACAGGTTGTGGTTGGGGTGGATGGGGGGATAATGTCCACGGAAAGCGCACACCTCCGATACTTGCTGGGGAGTTTGACGCGGGAAACGGGACCAAGCATGAACTTCTCCCCTCTCTCGACTCCATCCTCCTCCCTCTGCAACTCCAAGTCGAAGGCAAAGAGCTTGCTAGACAGCAACGTCATATTCGCAAAGGGTACTCACTCGAACGACGTTTGGTCCTCGGCGTCCGTCACCAGGAATGCTTCGCGAACTTTCAGATTGGCCAGGATAGAGGTGCGGACGTCACATGTGACTTCTTGGAGAAAGATAATGTCAGGACGTTTGGATTCCTCGAGGATACATACCACCAAGGAGTAGGTTGGCTCGTGCGACAGGACAAGGCGTCGAAGTTCTGTGTTATAAGAGAAAAGCGGGATGTGCGCATCTCGAAGATAGTACTGGTGTCCACAGTCGGTTGGATGACTTAAAGACGGAGAAAGTGCACTGGCAGAGTCTGCTGACATCCATGGAGGGTGGGAACTTGGGAAGCTTTGATTTTGGCTTTATGTAACTTGACTACTAGTATGAGCGCTGACCAGTACTTGAACCAGCCAAGTGATATTCCAAGTGCGAACAAAAATACAATAGTGGTACAATGTTGTTGTGATAGGTACAAAAAAACAATGCTATGACATTTCTACATGTTGTGCCGCACATATTCCAATTTCTATATCCTCTCAGGCTCTGCACCATCTGATCCACGATCCTGTGCGACCGCTTCCTCTGACCGTGTCTGTTGAGCTGCTGCCAATCTCTTATCTTCCTGTCGTTGGGCTAACTTCGACCACGGCCTAGACTGAAGTTCTTTCACATCAATAATCGCAAGCTGCTTCTCCAACAAACGGCAGAGGTCAAGACCATGACGCGCGAGGCGCGGTAGAATGGATACAAATTGCAGTGCTTGAAAAGGGTCTCTGATGTCGTAGTATCTAATGTTGCGTTCCATGACGTAGATTTGCTACATCACTGGTGAATTCCCTCGAAAATGGTGAACGAAGAGAGCACATACCTTATTTCTCATCCATGCCATTGTGACTGCACCAAGTGTGCCGTTAACAATGAGTCCGAAGACAGGCTTGTCTACGATTCCAAGTTTGGAAAGGAAGGTGACCGCTGAAACCAAATACGTTTTCATTTGGTTCATGGAAGTTGAAATTGCGGACTCGTCCTTCTTTTTGTACTCAGCCAACAAGACTGGAAGTAGTAGGTTTTGTTGACTAGGTTCGTCGCAGGGCGCATCCCTGGAAGGTATGGCTTCTTGTGTCTGCGTCACTTGATGGCGATCAGGATGGTGGAGGAATGGGTTGTGCAACTGATTTCGATTGAGTTTCCTGGATTCCGATACGCGAGAAGAGGAAGGGACCTGAAGGGACCTGCTGGATGTTGTTTTTCGGGGGTGACCGTCGGGCGTTTCGATCTGGTGTGGAGTTTCCCCCGTGCTTGTGTCCGGCTTGTCCGGCTTTGGGCCCTGGACTAGCATGAAAGATTTCAGGAACGTGTCTTTCTCCTCGACACTAGATATGCGCTGGAGCGTCATAGTAGCAACGCCAGAACATGGAACGACAAGGATGGCGTCACATTTTCCAGTCACTGGATCCTTGGAGGAGTGATCTGCAATCACTTCAGCAAAATTGCCCATCAAGAGGCGATGCATAATATCGTAAGAAAATTGCATTGCTTGATTTTCCGCAGCTGCGGCCTGCTCCCAACTGCCAGCGGTCTCTCTTGTCAAAGGAACACACCGCCTTTGTTCAATGCAGAAGTCCTGGTATTCCTCAGTGACCTTGATGGCTCGTGATGCAAAGGAAGTGTCATCTGCAGCGGGATTACGAGCCAAGTTTAGCTGTCGCTCCAGCCTAGACGAATAATTAGAATGTGGATCGCCTGGCATATGAATCACGCACAACACATCCCATTGCGAGGGAGCGGGCTGGAAGAAGTTGAGAAGCAGGGCATCCCATTCATGACGCCGATCGGCTTCGTTGGCGCCCTGCAACTTTGCAATATCATCACACTGGCGAGCATTGGTGACAGCATGCAATAGAACTGAAAACTTGGACGAAATAAACTCGACATCCTCCAACGAAGGAACATCATTTGGGGTGGACTGGCAATTAGGACCGCCGTTCATGGTGCATAGATCTGTTCTGATTCCCGACACAAAGCGATCTACCTTGACATTCGATAGCTGCCCGCGATGTCATGAGAATTAGTACCAAAAGTGATCCTACAGACTCACTATCGTTTTAATACCGTCCGACCAGGTAAACGCTGTCATGTGATCATACAACTCTACCATTGTATTAATTCCGGTCTTCTTCGCTAGTTCTTCAGACCGTACTGGGATCCGACCGACGGTGAATGCATTGCGTTCAAACAGCCAGTTGGATAATGTCATACTGTCATCGAGGCCGGTATCAGACAGAGCGGCGAATCTGGACGCGAGAAACGATCATTGAACGGTAGTCAGCCAAGAAACAGGTTCCATACTGCGAATTTGGGTATGGGCTGGGTGCACGCGATGAGGTCGATGTCCTGAACTCAGATAACGATCGTGGCCCTGGACTGGTCCGTTTTGATGATCTCTTCGAGGACGATGTTTGCGGCCCTCTTCCTCAGCAGGTAAAATAAGATCATGAATAGAGTAACTGATGCAAACTTACCGTCCTTTCACGTTTATCGCGCGGGTGTCTTGGGGCACCCTAAAGCTTCGAGTTAGTTTTGTGTTGATAAGCGTGACATAGATCAAATTATTGACCGGATGTTTGCGCCATGGACTTGTTCATCCTCGACGATGGTCGCAAGCAAGGGAGAACTCATTGTTTCGTATGATACAAGCGCAGTATCCGAGAGCAGGGGAGGAGTATCAGGACTAGATGAGGATGATGCCTCGCTAAATGGGCATTAACATTCTGACTTACAAGTAAAAATAAAATGTCGTACCTAGAACTCGTCTCCACGTGTACCTGGTGGGTCCAGAACGCCACCCGTTCATCCAATGGTCCTCCAGACTGAGTTTCAAAGTCGGGTAAATCGGATCTCCAGTGCAACGGAGTCAGGGAATCGACTGCTTCTATCGACATCGAACCCTTGATATCTTCGAAATGAGTCCGCAACCCCAAAATAAATTGGGCAAGGTTGATAGCAGAACAGGTGTCAGTGAAATCAAACACCCCCATCCGGGAATCTAAGCCGATATCTGCCGCTAAAGCGAGGTGCGCTGCAGGCTACAGGAAGGTCAACGTGGAAAAATATGCAGTGATTTTGAACTTGCCATGTGACCTTCCTCTGACTGATCGGGGTCGAGCCACCCGAAAATGGCCGTGGCAATCGTACCTGTGCTGGAACAGCACAGGCCGACAACAGGCTGACGGATCCCCCACACACGTCTCTGATAAAGAGTGCTGCACATTAGAGGAACGATATTATGGGAGTCGGCGACTAGTAAAACTGGGACCACAGCAGAAAGGCGTCTGCCTCGACCCGAAAGCATGTGCGCTTGCAAGGGCAGGTCGAGTGACTCAACAGAGCCATCGCTCGAGTCTGAATCTGCGGAATGCATCGATTCATCCTCGTCCTTCTCGTTTCGCGAGCTGGTCCTGGATGTGTCAGAATGGGTCCTAGGCGCAGAAAAGATGGCATGTGCAGCAAGAAGAGTGGCACGTCCGTCAATGAGATTTAGCGGCTGACTCGCCACGTTCTGAGCTCGTGGCATGATGAACGATGCATCTTCGCTGTAATGATATTTGGTTCTTGGTTCAATGCTTGACGAGCATGTCACTTACAGAATCATAACATCTGGGGACAACGTATTTGACAGTGAATGGAAGAGCTGAGACCAATGGGGAACAGTAGATCTCTCGCCACCGTAGTGAGGAAGCTCAGCAAGTGCGCTTAGTCCTGCGGCTGTTGACTGAATCAAGACCTGGAAATCCTTTGCAGTGTATGAATCTGATGCAAGTGCTTGATGGGGAACGAGTGACTGTAAAAATGTCGAGGACAACGCACTGGGAAGATGCTCCGAGTCGTTATTGGGGCTGTCGGGACAGTGGAACGGCGACAACAAGGAAGCAATACCGCGCACTGGTTCAGGCCAGCCTGTGGGCTGGGTCACGTAGTGAACAACCTCGCCAAAAGTCATTGTAAGTCAAGCGGTGTAGACTTTGGAAGCACTTGATGGTTAGTTGTACTAGCACGTAGTACTTAAAAGTTAACGCTAGATTCAGCAGTATGCAATTGATCGAAGAATCGAATGTCAATGATCGACTGTGGTCATTATTCGGTCACGTGCACTCTGTACGTGTTTTGCACATGTGACATATTAAGCGAGTTTCAAAAGTCACTTTGAGTACCACCGTGGCTTTAAAATATGCGCCAGTGATTTTCATGTGCTCGTGCGGAGAAAAACATAAGGCAGCCCATCAGAGGCTTTGCTTATTGTAAATATGCTATTTCCACCATTTCATATCGAAAATAATGTGCTAATCGATGCTTTTTTCCTCAGCCACCACGATAATCATCATATTCTGGCACACCCCAGCTGTTCCGAGCACAACCAGTTCTTACTGGGGCTGACTAGTGACACACAGTACAGCAATTTGGTGCGAGATGACACTAGCTGATGCAGACTGTAGTGCCCAATGGATGTCTCCGATGTCTGCTTTGAAGGGCATATGGTAACAATACAAGCGCAAACAAGATACCCTGACCTTTAAATACAGCTAGAGTATTTCTATGGTACGAATGTCCATGTCATCAACGGAAGTAATGTCTTTGACCTGTGCAACAATGTTATAGTCCGACGCGATCCTCTTGTATTCTCTGACACGCTGCTGCGCTAGTAAAAATGCGTCGAAAGGCTGTCCGAGGCGAACCATCAACCGCAACGCTCGAGAGACAGGATCCTCTTCAACAGGCGAGCCGCCGGAAAACATGCTCAAATCATACGGTTGTGACTCGTCAACCGGGGACCCGGTCTCACTCCAATCTCCTGTGCTCTCCGTATCATCTGTGAAGTCAGGCTGTTCCGCAAAGTCAGGCACTCCGAGGAGATACCGATCCCATGGACGGACGAGTAAGAATGCCTGCTGAATGGGCTTTGCCCGCGAAACTGAACTATGGTCTCTGCAGTGGTGATGAAGAGATCGTGAAGGCCGTCTGCCTTGATTATATGCTCCTTGATTGGACCGCTCTTCCGTCTGACTTGCGAATCGAGGAGCCATCAGCTGTTCAAGCTGGTCATACATTTTCAATGCTAGAGCTGTAGACACGGATTCGCGCAATGAAGAGACTTGTGTGTGAATATCATCTTCAGACAAAGGTGGAAGGGTGCGTGAAGGGGTGGTGTAAGAGGTGATATGAGCTGGAAGACAGCTGTTGAACTCGGAAGGTTGTCCGATCCAGTCGAGAACACTTATGTCGCCTGATTGAGCAACGATTTCCTGTAAGAGCCGCCCAAGCGCACGTTGGGCGCAGTCAGGAACGCATGGGGTATGTTCATGGTAATCGTGGCCACTGTAATGAACGTTGTACCTATTTTACTTGCTCTCGCAATGCCGAACTGGTACCTAGGGGACAGGCAGAATGCGGTTGATGCTGCTGATCTTACTGGGAGGTTGGCCCTCGAAGATGAGGAGGAGGAGGAGGAGGAGGAGGAGGAGGAGGAGGAGGAGGAGGAGGAGGAGGAGGAGGAGGAGGAGGAGGAGGAGGAGGAGGAAATGTAGTCTGAGTCTTTCTGGAAAGACATTCTACTCTGTATTTATCATATATCATGATAAGCCTGTTCTGTTGTTTAATTTAGTAACCGCCATCATGACGATGGTCCAGCGAACGAGAGGGTTTGGGGTTATTTGGTCCTGTGTACGCCTTCAAGCTTCAAGTTGTGGGTATTTCTTCCTGTATTTGTGGAGATTAGTACATTGCATCCTAGCTTCATAAATACGGCAAGGTGTCTAGATGACTTAATATGAGGGAGCTGGTCCCCGTTCTGTCTTCGTGGAAGTTGATTACGGTTCTGTGACTTGATCGACTCTCTTGAAGGCGCGACACATCCAGGATAGTTCATTGTGGAGTGGTACTTGGGTTCGTGTCTCTTGCTATAGCGTCTAACTTTTATCCATTGTATTTATGTGCCAGCAATCAGTTTCAAGGACACGAGCTGGATACAGCCACGCAACTTCTGCTTAGTCTATATCGTTCATTCACGGCAATGCACGCCGTAGGTTGAATCAAGGTAGAATCAACCCGTCCCACAAGGACATCTTTTGCGGCGATGGTGATGCTCTCAAGTGTGATCATCAAGTACAAATTAACCAGGTTAGAGATATCCGGCCTTCAAAATACAGCTACAGTATTTCTACGGTACCTATGTGCATATTATCAACGGAAGAAATGTCTTTGACTTGTGCAACAATGTTATGGTCCGACACGATCCTCTTGTATTCTCCGGTACGCTGCCGCGCTAGTAAAAATGCGCTGAAAGGTTGTCGGAGACGAACCATCAACCGTAAGGCTTCTTTATGGTCCGACGTAATCCTCTTGTATTCTCCGGTACGTTGCCTTGCTAGTGAAAATGGGTTGAAAAGTTGTCGGAGACGAACCATCGACCATAAGGCTTCTGTGCTCTCCGAATCATCCGTGAAGTCGGGCTGCTCTGCAAAGCCAGATGCCTCGAGGAGATACCGATCCCATGGACGGACAAGTAACAACGTCCGCCGATTGAGCCTTGCATGCGAGAACTGAGGTAGGGGTTCTTTGGTGGTGATCAGCAGATCATTAAGTCCCTCTGCCTTCATATAATACGTGTCCTGGACTAGACCGCGGTTTGGGCCGACTTCCGTGACACAGAATGAAATGCAAGGCAGATGAAGTCTGCAGTTTGCAAACCGAGGAGCGCTCAGCTGTTCAAGCTGCTTATAGAATTCTAATGCCAGATCTGTATCCATGGTTTGTCGCAACGAAGAGACTTGTGTGCGAATATCATCGTCAGACAAAGGTGGAAGGGTGCGCGGAGGGGTGGTGTAAGAGGTGATATCAGCTGGAAGACAGCTGTTGAACTCGGAAGGTTGTCCGATCCAGTCCAGAACGCTGATGTCACCCGACCGAGCCACGATCTCCTGCAAGAGGCGCCCGAGCGCATTCTGCCTCCTCTCGCCATAAATGACAGGTAGGGTGATGCCAAAAATGCCAAATAATGAGTACGCGACATCTTCCTGTAAAGTGGTGACACGCTTCGATGCCCACTGCAATTTCTCGCGCGCGCCGGTCATACCCGGACGGAAAGTCACCAGGGCCTGCGCATCTATCCCCGTCGCATTCCCTAACTCCTTCATGATTGCAGAGGACTCCTTGTGGTTAGGAGAGCGATCGCCGAGATATAGCGACCAATCCTTTTGATAAAAGATAACGACTTTCGGAGCGATGAACTCTTGAAAGGTCCATCCTCGCTCATTCCAAATACTCCTCGCCAGTGCACCGGGCTTGGATGACGGAGGGACATCGGATAGGTAGACGATGGTAAGTGCTGAGTGGCGGTACCAGACGAACATGGAGTTGACCGATTCCTGAACCTCGGTGTTGCTCCTCTTGTCGATGCAGCATGTGTCCATCCATGCCCATCTGTACCCAGCATCACGAGCAACTTTGCAAAACGACTGCAGTTTCGCGATACCACCGAGCCTGTTCAACTCGTATACGACTTTGTCTTGAATGTCAGGTAGCACCGCCTCTGTTTCTTCCCACCTGTGGGATAGCAGGACGCAGCAGAAGTACGTCGCCACTACGTCTGTGATGAGCCCCGTTTGGAGGTCTGAATGCTTTGTTGTGGATGACAAAAGCTCCTTGTACTCTGCACTTGTTTTGAAGGTGCTCATCTGTGCTGCTCAATCGCACAAAAGACCCGTGGAAGTATTAAGAAGACGTAGCGGGGAATATTCGAGTTCCTTCCAAAGTTTCCCGAGCTAAACAGAATCCACTCAAGTGCGTTCCATATATTACATGATGGGGCAGGGTTTTCCGTGATGATATCGGATTTTCATCGTAATTTACATATCTCACCCGATTCAATCATATTTACTATAGTCAAGCACATGGGATGTACTGTGACAACAGCGGCATCAGGAAATTCACACATTCCTTGACGTGCCCTTATGCGGACTTATTTACACTTAACTGCCTTGGTGAAATTGAATCTACTTGTCCAAAATTTCAATGTGAATGAATTCAGAAAAAAAAAGTTGAGATATATTAATATACATGTTTTATTGTATTTCGCACTCAAAAAATATAAGATATGCCAGGTGAATGATGTGAGAGAGAGCAAACAAGTTTTGAGATAAGTGAGTTAAGCTGATTAAGCATGTTAAGGAATGTGTGAATTTCCTGATGGGACAGGATCTGATTTTCACCGTAGTTTACATATTTCACCCGATTCAAGCATATTTATGAGAGTCAAGCAAATGCAATGTATTGTGACGACATCAGACAGGATTGGATGACATGGGATGTTACAGTGCAGTCGCAAATAGCAAACCGCAGGGCGGGGGCACAAAAGCAGGGTGAAAACATGCAGGCAGGACAGCAATAGGCAATGAAAAAGACATACAATGCAGGGGAAAACATACTAGTATAGTGCGCCGTTGCAGACGGCACAATCAGAACCCTTTGTCCACGTCCCTGTGCTCTGCAACCGCTCTGCGTCGGCCTTGTACTCATCTTGCTGTGCGGGCGTGAGTGCCGCCCAATACATGCGGAATTCTTCGGTTGTTCCACTCATCTCATTCACCTGCTTCAGCCAAAGCCATGCGCATAAGTTTCTGCATGACAAAGGTTAGTGCGAAACATTAAGAGACAGGCATACTAATACTTACCGAGCATTCTTCGTGGCACCTGGTCGCATCTTCTTCTTTCCGTCCACTTTTGCAGCTAACTTGTTGTTAGATGCACTTGGTCCATCGTTGTTTGTCTTCTTGATTGGGCTAAGTGCTGGGGCAGGGACTGTCTTGGCGATTCCGTTAGGTCCGAAAATATCAGCCCTTTCATAGCATTGGAGTTAGCAAGGACGAGCATGCAGTATGAGGTACTTACAGTGGATCCTGCAATATAATCTCATTCTCTTTGTCGGCACATTCAAGTTGTATGTTCTGAGATGTTCTTGGTGTGTGACAAGTCGGCAAGGTCTTATTTTCAGAAGTAGACACGGTCGGACATAAAGGCGATCTGGGAAGAGATGAGCCTTGTGGAGTGGGCTGCGGTAAGTGGACTCCAAATGGTGGGGCAGATGCATCGTGTGGGTAGGTTGGCGTGATGCGAGTATTTCACCTGATGTTGGTAGACGGATATATCATTATGGGCTATAGCCCTAAAACTGGGATACATCCCTCAATTCAACTATCCATTGACATGATACATCACTGTAGGCTAATTATCCATCTATGCGCTGCCATGGTTCTCCATCCGAGAGCCGGCACATTTGTTACTTTGACGGCAGATGCCCGGCCAATGTCTAAGTTGAGCAACTTGAGCATTCCCTGAGAATCTGAGATCCAAGGTTGATTGATTGAAAATGTCACTATGTATGAAGGTACAGAAGCTACTAATCAACTCTATTGAGATCTTCGTGTGGGGGTTCATCAATATAATCATCCAAACCCGCACTTACTAGGGCTCCCACATCCCTCCACATTCCCGAAAAGCTTGCAGACAAGGCGCGACGGATAGCAGCCTGGCGGTTTGCATATGTGATCAGACCTTCCGCAAATTCTAACCGCTCTACCATGCGAAGGGTTGCTCGCTCGTCCCACTGTCTGGCTTCCCATGCGAGAAACGCCAACACGCGCTGCATCTCGACCAGTAATAGCTGTATTTCTTCTTGCCACCGGTTATGTCGGGCCCTTGCCTTACACCATTCGATGCGGAGTGCTAAATCCACCGCAGAGTAAGTCTGTTGTCTTCAAACAAAAACATTGCTGCACGATCACTTACTGTCTTGCAGCCCCTCGCTGTCATGCGAAGAGATCCCGTGAGTAAGCCAGATCCACGGCATGATTGCTGTGCCCAGAGTCTGTCCCCAAGGTCGCCTATTGGTCTGAGGTCCTTTTTTTCCAGTGGTTGTAGGCCGCGATCCCACCCGACATGATCAACGTGCCTTGACAGGCAGACCAATGCGCTACGCGCACGCAAATATTTATCATGGCTGAGGACTAGTCGGTCATCAATGGCTTGTACGGTCTTCCGCGCCCGAGTATTGGCGCCTTGTCCACGTAGGTGCTGGCTTTTGAAACGCAACAGCTGATGGCGAAGGCGTATATGAGATTGGCACTCGTCCAGAGCATCATTTGCCTGCGCAAAATGCAATGACCATTCTATGTGAAGTAATTTTGGATCGCACGGTGCGTGGCTGCAGATGTCGGAAGGAAATAGCAGCTGAAAGTCCTCGGGTTTGACAGAATTGGGCCTCGGCCTTGGACATCTGCTTTCTTCGTCATCACTGGGCAAAGTACGGTTGAGGCCGGTAGCATTAGTAGCATGGAGTTGAGAGACAGATGGCATGTATAAGACTTGAATCTCGGTCCATACTTCAATACGACGCTGGAGACTATTGCTGCGTGCGAGGATCTTCGTTCGTTGTTCATTTGTTGCATGTTGACCTAAGCTCCCATTATCTGCACAAAGCCGTCGTCTAGAAAACATAATTAGTTTAGTATCACTTGAATTCACTTGCCACCTACTGTGCATGCTCAATATCCAGACCCGTGCTGATGAGAATGCTCGGCGTCACAACTGAATGAAGTGAAACCGAAGATCTGTCCTCTAAATCTTGCACATCTTGCATTAGTAGCTCTAGACGAACGGCCGCCTGCATTGTGGCTGAACTTCCGATGAGACTATAAACAACTTGAATGAAGGCTGAAAAATTTACCTGTAACCCTGCTCTCGAACGGATTCGGATTCGAGTGGTCTAGCTCCCATGCTAAGACTTCGTTTGTCCAATTTGTGAGTGAGGCAACACCTAGGTCTGATTGCTTGATGGACTCTTCCAACTCTGTAAGGGCATGGCGATGTTCTGTTTTGGCTTTGACAGCTTCCTTGATCTTGCGGAGTAAGACACGACCTTTAAAAATACAACATTATAGTTAGTTTATGTCAACGAGGTGACTGCTGCAAAGACGTACCGAATGCAGTCACCTTCTTCCAGTTCCAATCGCCGAAATGGTCGTCAAGAACTTCTCGACGAGTGCCGGGCCCCATTTCCTTCGTACTTGCAGCGATGCGGTTGATATTGGACCATCCACATTCTGGCGCTTCCCCGTCTGTTCGACCGACTCCCGGTGTCCAGTTGAAGGAGAAATTAGTTTGGCAAGTGGCGATATGAAACTTCGGCACAAAGAAGTTGAAGGCCGTGTGCATGTGATTGGGTTGGAGTTGCGAAGGAAGGGCCAAAACGCGCTGCCAGAGCTTTTTGTGCCACTGGCAGGCAATATCATAGGAAAAGTTGACTATGGGAGTGGATGGAAAAGCGGACAAGGCGGAGAATACGATGTAATCCATGTTCATATATCTGATGGAGGCATGAGTACCTGTAGCAATGGCATTGATAAAATTACTCACTTTTCGCCTCTTTGCAAATCTCCAACGCCATTTGCCAGCCGCATGTCGTGCCGCGCACAAACGACTGAGCCTACACCAGTTGCTGCGAGCCCTTTGGAAAGCTTGGTATCCGCCATGTTGATGGCATTGTGACTAATGCACATGCTCTTCTAAAGCATGTATTAGTATGCCATGATATAAGTGAAGTTAAAACAACATACCTCTTGCGTGACATCTGCATGATTGCGAAGGTATGTCTTGTACTGTCCTTCTTCCACAAAATACCCCCATCCGGGACTGAGCCCAGGGTCCTTGATATCGTTCGACACGAGACGACGCTTAAGGCGAAAATTGGCGTCAATGGCCAAGAATAGCGAGTAAAGCCATCTGTGTAAAACAGTAAGTTAATGATTGAATGAGTAGACGGAGGAAAACATACTGTTCATTTGAGCTGACATGTGCTAAGTCCTCAGGGACATTTTTTCCGAGCTGCGGACAGGCAGGGCACGGGACTGCGAGTTGTCCTTGTTGCGTTGCATCAACTCCCGCAGGGTCGTGACCGCGACCTGATCGTTTCAATGATGTGAGATTCCGCCACTGTCTCACAATCCTCAGAAAAACGCGGTAGCGGTCCTGTGTGGATAAATTAGTCAGTAACAGGTTTGGTGCTGAGTAAAGTAAGAAACAGGTGTCACCTTGATAGGCTCAATGCCTGTGTTGTCGCTTCGACGTGCAAGGCAATGATAAAACTCGTAAGTCGACACTTTAGACTCGAATGAAAGGAGATGGAAATGTTCGAGAACTGCAAATGTTGCTGCAGTCCTCGGATCTGTTGTAGTTGATGGAAAGAAGCGGCCACGCAAAAGTTGTCTGTAGTGGGATGGTGCATTCGCACAGCTACAGAAGTCAAGCCCGACCTCGTGTATTCCATGGACGTCGATTACAACAAAATCGTCCTCTCGGGCAGGTTTGGGATTGTGGCAGGACTGGCCAGCGTGATCTCCTAATTGGATGCGCAGGCCAAGGTGTTTTAAAGTCGTAGGGTGAAAATATCCGTCCTGCCATTGCTGAGATAGTGTTGTCAGAGAAAGGTACACCAAGTTGGTAGTAACCGAAATGCGAACCTACCTTGACTCGATGAAGTGGTGTTACGAACTGGGGTGACGTCACCAGCGACAGTGAAAAGACACAGACGGTCTGCTGGGAGTTCTTACAATGTCCAGAAGAGGACAAGGTGAAAGTACAAGGAACGCGTTCCGAGTACGATCAAGGGTTCAGCCTCAAAGACAAGTCTAAGAGGTATCCGCGAGAATAGAGACTAAGGCTAAGGAGTGCTTAGACTTAGAGACGATTCAAGACGACTTTAGGTTGGAGACCTAAGCGAAGGAGATTCCAGGTAAAACCCAGTAAGATTAAAGTAGAGAATCTACTACAAGTACACTGTGCTTAAATAGGCCAATATGTGCGCACAGACCAAGAGAGACGTGAGAATGTAAGTGCGTATCCAAAGAAGGAAGGCAACTATAGTACAGATGCGTTGAGCATATGAGTCGGAATCATGTTACGTAATATACAAGGTAAATGAAGTAAGAAAATGAATAGGGGCACGTACGATTGTAACAAGTGGTAAATTCTGGTGGGATTTGATCATGCACAGACGGCAAAATAAATCAACTGAAAAACAATCCTCACAACGAAATGATGTGTCCAAGTCCCCACAAGCATGGCATGAATGATCAGCCTTCCCGCGCCCTTCTAATTGAATCAATTCGTCTAGGTAATGCGATCGTTCTGAGGTCCAGATGTGCATCGGATCGTCCTATCGTGGAAAAAGACAATGCAGAAGTCAGGTTTAGTTGAATAAAAAAAGGAAATGTCGCTCACTTTAACCATCTGATTTTGTTTTTCGGTCAGAACATTGATATCATGAGGTTCAGTGTCCAGAGATATATAAGTCTCATTCCAGGGATCAGTCTCACAGCAGTCAGCGCTAACATCATAAGCGGTCTCTGAGACGTTGTCCACCAGTAGGACAGCATCAAGATATCTTGTCTTCAGGTTGATTTGTCCAGTAGATTGAATTGTGAATACTCGATGGCGGTGGACGTTCTGGGAGGATTGTCCAGCAGAACCTGGGACAGGATGTCGAACAAGTTGAGGCTTCTTGCTGGGATGGCCGCCTGCTCCAGCCATGATTGTGAGTGAGAGTAAGAGCTAGTGTTGTCACACGGTGCAATGTGCTGTTGATATCACATAAATAAGCTTCAACTGTGCCGACTTCAAGTGTAATCTATGTAGAGTTGGCCTAATGAGTGGGATTGAAAACTTACTAGTTTATTAGGTGGGAGAGCTTAAGACGAGGCATTGATTTGTATGAAAAGGAATTGTTGTAGGCACTTGCAGATTGAGACAGGCGAGTTATGAGTTTTGGTCGGACCACAAGTCTTAGTATTGATCACCTCTTATGGGTGTTAACAGTTGTACTAGTAGTGCGACCATTACAATTTATGAAGACCATACATATACTACCTATTTAAAATAAATCTCATAAGTCTAGAAGGTGGCAGCCCACCCAGTACTACGTTCCTGCATGCATTTTACTATGTTAATATCAATATGGCTCACTCAGAGACAACATCAATATATTTATTATGGTTGGACTCCCTGAGCGTTTGAAAACCTGAGCTTCTTTGAGCTCTGCTTCTTTTCAACTTTTTCTGAACCTCTACCACTATAATTTCAATCCTAGTCCTCCAATGATGGCACGTCCAACTATTCACAAAACGGTGCAAGAAAGAAAGGAGGCTGCACGAGAAAAGCACAGACGCTACTATGCCAAGTATGTCATAATTTTATTAATTGTTCCCGATGCTGTTCCTGACGCCTACAGACATAGAGACCAAATCTTACAACAGCGGAGGGCACATGGTGTAAAGAAACGTGACAAGGAAGCAGAGGTGATATCAAAAGAGATCTTGAGAGCTGTGGCGAAAGGATTGCATGGCTGTGAGGATGATGACGAGTCTGAATCAGACTCTAACAATTCCAGTGACGATGATGAAACTGACACACTGTAAGTTCTATTCTGTTTTTAAAAATAGAAACATGAAATGAAATGAAAAATTAATGTCCAACAGATCCAATCTTCCGGCATGCTTACTCGCCATCAAAGTTGCCAAGGACAACATGCTCACATTAATCGGTGCCGACCCCTGCGAGTTCACCAAGGGAAAGTTGGGCGAGTACATCAAGAGCATCCCAGATGATTGCAGTACAAAGGGTGATATCTCTATCATCGTGAACTCAATCGGCGAGATTGAAAAACTACTCAAGCGTGTGATTTGTGCACAAGACAAGATCCTAAATTTCTGTGGTATCTCACCTGAGTGGCATGCCGCTGACACGGTCTCTCGATTCTTGAAGACCACAGCCGCATACTTGGAGGACATTCAGCTTCTTGAAATGTCCGGAGGAATTGTGGAGCTTACAACGGCACAATGGTTGGGGGAACTAATGTATCAGAAGGACATCAGGATTTGATTAGTACCATACATAATTCGCGACTACATACATTGAGCCAAAATACAGCTGCAAGCTTCTTCCAGCGCAAAAAGTACATTTGGGGGCCCGTGCGTGGGATGTTTGAGAGCAAAATATCGAACTATTATCATTCAATTCGTGCTACATAAGTATACCCATCCCACGATCGTGTGAGGCAACGTACGTGAACATTTTAATGACAGCGCTCATTGCATAACAATTAATGTAGATGGCACCCCGGAAATGGAGTACTCCTGAGCAGGAGGCCTGGCTGCGTCCTTGGTATGAGAAGTATCGCGCAAAGCAATCAGACCGAGCCAAGAACTGGGCAAATTTCTTTACCGACTTGTTGGGGGAGTGGCTTGATGTATTCCCCGAGCCAAGGCCAGCTACAGTGCCACCTATCGGGCCGCTGACCAGGGACGAGCTTGTGATCATGGATCAGGCTGAAGCTGAGCGAAAAAAGGTGCGTCGTCACCGCAAAATGTCCTGTTGAAACAATCATGTTAATAGATGCTCGCAGAAATTAGAGAACTGTTTCAAAAATAGCCTCGGGTCTACGAAGACGGGACGGCAAGCAAAGGCTGAGGCCACAAACGTCTTCAATGCGGTGCTGAAGAGTGTCACCGAATGTGAAAAGCCGACACGTTCCCTTCAGGAAGTCGAGGCGTATTCCAAACTTTACTACCAGAGGCATGTAAAGGTCATGGTTGATAACAGACTAAAGGCAGAAGCTGAGGCGCTACAAGCCGAGAACAAGGTACTTACTAATGGGATGCGTGTAGCCATTGCCAAAAAGGAGGCAGCGAACCTCTATGAAGGAGAGACAAATGAAGTTAAGGCGGAGGTACGGAAGTACATCGAGGATGCGAAGATGCATAGAGACAACAAGAAGGAGGGAATGTGGAGCGAAGACGATTATGGGAGGTAATGATCCATGAATTCTGATGTGTCAATAAGCTGACATGACTTCATAGAAATATTGAAAAACTCGCCGCTATGGTCAATAAATTCTTGACCGGACTTGCGGATGCGACAGGGTTTTCATTCTCCCTCCTTGCAGGTGGCCCTTCTCCAGAGCTTGGTGGATTGATTGATGTCTATAGGTAAGTCATCCATGTTTATCCGTAGCATTCAGTACTCACCTCGGATATGAAGTTTTCATATAGGTCAAACGAAGTATGGGAACAACTTCAGTCAAACATACCCAGAGTTTGAGAGCGCTATTATGGCTCCTTTCAAAGACTATCTGCACAGAGTTTATCGTAAGTTTTCTGTTATAACTTATAGCAACCAACTTACCAATCCATCGATAGCAGAGGCCACAGCGACTTTGAAGGCGAGGCTAGGGAGTGCAAGCAATGATCTCGATCATGATGATGGCAGTGATCATTCACCGATAAGTGCGGGGTTAGGAATTAGCCATGATGACACATCTGGTCAGGTGATGTTCAACACATCGTCCCAGGCAGACAAAGTCCCAGACATCAATTTGCCTGAAAACTCGACTGATAGCAATTGGCCGGACATAGACGACTCATTCTGGGATGGACTCTCTGCTCAAATCGACGCATTTGAGGCGTCAGGCGGAAATCCAAACCTGCCATGCTTACCTCCCTACCCGCAGGCAGCATCTGCCTTGGAGTCGCCATCAGCTCTCATAACTCCACCTCCTGGCTTGCCCCAAAACATATCGCCATTACCTCCCATAACTCCACCTCCTGGCTTGCCCCGAAATATATCTCAGCCTGCACCCATTGCGGTACCACTGCAGGACTTACCCACACCACTACAGAACTCACCCACACTTCCTCCAACCACAACAGTGTCCTCTGAGTCCACGCGAATCCAGGCCCCATTCATGGATTTTTTTCAGCCTACACCCATCTTAGCTCCGCAGGACTCACCCATGCTTCCTCCAGCCGCTCTTCCTTCGTCCACTGCACCAGTCTCATCCCCATCTACCATACCCGATCAACGAAGCCAACCTCCCGCACCCGTTGAACCTCCCACACCCGTCGAGGGTTCCGTTCTGCGCAGGACCGGCCGACGCTGTGTTCCCTCCTCGCGCAATGTTATTGCTAACAGTATTGGCGAGAACTGTCTGATTGCTAGCAAGCGCCATGGACCGGCAGGCGAAGATGGTGTCTCAGGTCACAAGAAGTGCGTTGTTTTCGTCGTTTATAAATTCAGTAAATCTAACTTGACAAACAGGAAACAAAAAGTTTAAAGTTTCAAAGCCCTGCACGTCACTACCATACCTATCTTCACATATAGTTTATTTTGTCGTCGTGTATAATTGTTGTCTTGATAATAAATAAATTGCAGCCTACATGTTTCTGATGTGAAAATCTGAAAACCGTCACTTAGAAACACTTAGAAATGCGAGAATACGAACATCACGTGACGACAGGTTGACTTACACGACAAGCCTTAGTGCGCAGCGACGTGCTCGATGGTTTCTTCTTTCGAAGTCAAACAAAGTGAAGATCTATCTCCCATAGCCGCCGGATCAGAAATAGCTGAAATCAAGATCTAGAAGGGGACCTGGCCGGAAGAGGGGGGCTGAGAGTGTCTAGTTTTGGTACTCGACCCCTCCCAAGAAGGCCTGGAAAGTTCCGAGAATCAAAATTTTGGATCCGCCATGGATGTATCGAAGGATATATCCCTCTGGATGATGGACAACCTACCTAGATGATGTATCCTGGTTTTAGGACCATAGTCCACTTTAGATGTATTAATCTAGCAGCATGGCCTCCACAAAGAATAAAGCTGCACCCGCTACCTCAGCCAAACCTCATAAGGTCACGACTCGAAAAAATCTCACCTTAAATGACTGGCTTGCTGTCTTCGCATACATTGATACCCATCCCCATCAGTCACAAGCCGAAATTGTTTTACACTTCGAAAAAGAACCCACAGGGGCTTTGGCCTTTAGTCAATCAGCTTTATCTCGCGCCCTTAAACGACAGCCAGAGTTAGAAGCGCGAGTCAACTCTAATCAAAACGCTTTATCATCAAAACGCCCACATGTTGTAACCAGGCCAGATGTAGAGCGGGCCTTGCTTACATGGGTCAAACATATGGAGATAAAGGGAGATACGGTGAATGGGCTGATCATGATTATGAGTCTCCAGGTGGGGACAATGAGATTGTCGAGGAAGTTCGAAGACAAATGGCAATTGAAAAAGGGGATATCATGGAGGTGGATTCAGATAGCGAGGACGGTGACGAAGATGAAAACGCGACGCCGGAGTACACTTTCACGCAAGTATTCACACTGCTGTGCCAGCAACTCGAAGTTCAATTTGGTGAACTCGAGCTCTCATTTGATCTCTCAAAACGGCTGCGGGCATTTAGAGCTTGTGTGCGCAGAGAGGAAATTCGCGGAGCAAAGCAGACAACAATAGATTCATACTTCGGCGGTAAATAGAAAATGATATGTTTTGTCTCAACTGTCACACTCACTCTTGAGGGAGGTCACATGGCATCACAATGTGTCACATATGTCACACAACTTGGTAATGCATAAGGGGTGATAATGCATAGCCTGCGAGGGGTCCCGACGTTATGCGTTATGAAAAAGTGTACTGTACTATGGAATCAATAGTCCCCATACATGGACTACCGAGAAACCAAGTGATATTGACACCAGTTCTTTTACCAAAGCTCTCATCCCGATTATCATGCACCAGGCGCCGATTTCAGTGGCTCATGATTATTCTCGCGCATTGCCATGCGCCGTTTCCTTCGTGAATGACAATTATTGCACACTAAATGGGGACGCCACGATGGATGGTCTGCTTAATGCGCCTGAGGATCTTTTCGCGTGAACAACACATTCTGTCTACGGCCCTGTTTTAACAATAGTACGAGGAAGCTACTCGTAGCCACCAGTTCTCGAGTCGTTCAGTGCATCATGCTAGAGAATCGTTTCAAGCTCAGTCATACGATTGTGATCGCGCCAGGTTTTGAATAAGTGCATTG
This sequence comes from Suillus spraguei, assembly GCA_016800925.1. Lineage (NCBI taxonomy): Eukaryota > Fungi > Basidiomycota > Agaricomycetes > Boletales > Suillaceae > Suillus > Suillus spraguei. Next base: position 63,075 of record JABCPU010000176.1, read on the forward strand.
CCCGTAATTTCATAAACTAAATTCTCCATGGCTAAACATTTGAAACAACCCGTCTTTTCTAAGACATAACAAGATAACTTCAACATGAAAGACTGTCAGCTGAGCTGCTTATTGCTAAACCAAATGCGATGTATAATTTGGTGCTGATTGACAGATGGGCGGTAAAATTCAGGCTGCAGCTGAGCTTACTTACATCTACATGTTCTGCGGTTGCCCTCCATTCCAGCAGAAGCGTTGAGTACGGTCGAAGTGGAAAACGTGTTTCTGTCAAAGTGTTAGTTTGGACAATCTGGGCCGAGCAACTCTGTCACTATTCTTGTCGGCCGTGCTAGCGACAGTCGCCACCAGCAAGTATAAAAGGAAGTCACCTTACAATTTTCTGTATCAAAATTCCATTACTGGCAGCGCTGCCATATTCCTGTCTGCTAAGAATTCTATTTCAGCTCTCGGTCTGAGCTATTCGGAACTCGTGATGACCACAAGCTCTCTGTATCTTCACCGGTGACGGATGTCAGTCAAATAATATCCCCATTATGTGAAATGTTGATTGAACAAGCACTAGTCTTACCAAAGAACACCACGCACACAGATAAGTACAAGGCGGGCAGGTATCAGGAACCATGATCTAACGGTATTATGGATGCCGAGGCAAGTAAAAGAAACGCTCTCACCGTCATGGTCCAACCTATCAATCGCTCGATCAAATCACCCCTAAAGCTATGGTTGACCAAGTGTGGTCTGTATGGGCACTCAGAAAAGCCAGCCCACAAGACAAGCGCACCATTCACGAACGGTAACACAAGGACTTGATATTGTTCCTGTTGTCAGGGCGGTACCAGCGACGGCGAGAAGTGGCCAAGCAATGGCGGTGAGAGGTAGTTGTACGTGTGAGGATGGCAGGGTGCTCCGGGTCGCTGCGTTAGGGCTCACTTCCTATTCTTGAGTGGTCGTCGAGAGTGCTAGTCCAAACGTACTCGATAGTACTCAGACAGTAAAGCTAAGTCTCAGCCCGTAATGGTCACTGCAAGGGATATAGTCGGAATCCTCGCCGGGCTTGGGCACCTCAATCAGACCAGGGTGGAGAATCTCCATGTCCTTCGCGTCTACACCCGACATCGCAACCTTGTCCAACTTTCCAAGTCCCAGTACGTCATCTCGTTCCACCCTCACTCCCCACGTAGCTCCGTCAAGCCCTTTATTTCCATGCAACGCGATCTACGCATCCACCAGTCCGTTCTTGTCGAGGAGAGCATGATCCTCGGGGCTGATGGCGTTGAAGTCTCCCGCGATCAGTCCACCACCGCATCCAGGCTCGCGCAGGAGGTTGGCAAGGATCTCCATCTGCAAGGAACCGTGTCCCCAAGAGAATCGAGATGAACGTTGACGAGACGACAGGTTGTGGTTGGGGTGGATGGGGGGATAATGTCCACGGAAAGTGCACACCTCCGATACTTGCTGGGGAGTTTGACGCGGGAAACGGGACCAAGCATGAACTTCTCCCCTCTCTCGACTCCATCCTCCTCCTCTGCAACTCCAAGTCGAAGGCAAAGCGCTTGCTAGACAGCAACGTCATATTCGCAAAGGGTACTCACTCGAACGACGTTTGGTCCTCGGCGTCTGTCACCAAGAATGCTTCGCGAACTTTCGGATTGGCCAGGATAGAGGTGCGGACGTCAGACGTGACTTCTTGGAAAAAGATAATGTCAGGACGTTTGGATTCCTCGAGGATACCACCGAGGAGTAGGTTGGCTCGTGCAACGGGACGCGAGGAGAAGGCGTCGAAGTTCTGTGTTATAAGAGAAAAGCGGGATGTGAGAACAAGCTGCTGTGTCACTTGGTTCGGTGCGCATCTTGAAGATAGTACTGGTGCCCACAGTCGGTTGGATGACTTGAAGGCGGAGAAAGTGCACCGGCAGAGTCTGCTGGCGTCCATGGAGGGTATGTGGGAACGTGGGAAGCTTTGATTTTGGCTAACTTGACACTGAGCGCTGACCAGAGACAAACAGTACTTGAACCAGCCAAGTGATATTCCAAGTGCGAACAAAAATACTGGTACAATATTGTTGTGATAGGTACAAAAAACAATGCTATGACATTTCTACATGTTGTGCCGCACATATTCCAATTTCTATATCCTCTCAGGCTCTGCACCATCTGATCCACGATCCTGTGCGACCGCTTCCTCTGACCGTGTCTGTTGAGCTGCTGCCAATCTCTTATCTTCCTGTCGTTGGGCTAACTTCGACCACGGCCTAGACTGAAGTTCTTTCACATCTATAATCGCAAGCTGCTTCTCCAACAAACGGCAGAGGTCAAGACCATGACGCGCGAGGCGCGGTAGAATAGATACAAATTGCAGTGCCTGAAGAGGGTCTCTGATGTCGTAGTATCTAATGTTGCGTTCCATGACGTAGATTTGCTACATTACTGGTGAATTCCTTCGAAAATGGTGAACGAAGAGAGCACATACCTTATTTCTCATCCATGCCATTGTGACTGCACCAAGTGTGCCGTTAACAATTAGTCCGAAGACAGGCATGTCTACGATTCCAAGTTTGGAAAGGAAGGTGACCGCTGAAACCAAATACGTTTTCATTTGGTTCATGGAAGTCGAAATTGCGGACTCGTCCTTCTTTTTGTACTCAGCCAACAAGACTGGAAGTAGTAGGTTTTGTTGACTAGGTTCGTCGCAGGGTGCATCCTTGGAAAGTATTGTTTCTTGTGTCTGCATCACTTGATTGCGATCAGGATGATGGAGGAATGGGTTGTGCAACTGATTTCGATTGAGTTTCCTGGATTCCGATACGCGAGAAGAGGAAGGGACCTGAAGGGACCTGCCGGATGTTGTTTTTTGGCGGTGACCGTCGGGCGTTTCGATCTGGTGTGGAGTTTCCCCCGGACTTTTGTCCGGCTTGTCCGGCTTTGGGCCCTGGACTAGCATGAAAGATTTCAGGAACATGTCTTTCTCCTCGACACTAGATATGCGCTGGAGCGTTGTAGTAGCAACGCCAGAACATGGAACGACAAGGATGGCGTCACATTTTCCAGTCACTGGATCCTTGGAGGAGTGATCTGCAATCACTTCAGCAAAATTGCCCATCAAGAGGCGATGCCTAATATCATGAGAAAATTGCACTGCTTGATTTTCCGCAGCTGCGGCCTGCTCCCAACTGCCAGCGGTCTCTCTACTCAAAGGAATACATTGCTCCTGTTCAAGGCAGAGGCTCCGGTATTCCTGAATGACCTTGTTGGCTTGTAACGCAAAGGAAGTGTCATCTGCAGCGGGATTACGAGCCAAGTTTAGCTGTCGCTCCAGCCTAGACGAATAATTACAATGAGGATCGCCTGGCATATGAATCACGCACAACACATCCCGTTGCGAGGGAGCGGGCTGGAAGAAGTTGAGAAGCAGGGCATCCCATTCATGACGCCGATCGGCTTCGTTGGCGCCCTGCAACTTTGCAATATCATCACACTGGCGAGCACTGGTGACAGCGTGCAATAGAACTGAAAACTTGGACGAAATAAACTCGACATCCTCCAACGACGGAACATCATTTGGGGTGGACTGGCAATTAGGACCGCCGTTCATGGTGCATAGATCTGTTCTCATTCCCGACACAAAGCGATCTACCTTGACATTCGAGAGCTGCCCGCGATGTCATGAGAATTAGTACCAAAAGTGATCCTACAGACTCACTATGGTTTTAATACCGTCCGACCAGGTAAACGCCGTCATTTTATCATACAACTCTACCATTGTATTAATTCCGGTCTTCTTCGCTAGTTCTTCAGACTGTACTGGGATCCGACCGACGGTGAACGCATTGCGTTCAAACAGCCAGTTGGATAATGTCATACTGTCATCGAGGCCGGTATCAGACAGAGCGGCAAATCTGGACGCGAGAAACGATCATTGAACGGTAGTCAGCAAAGAAACAGGTTCCATACTGCGAATTTGGGTATGGGCTGGGTGCACGCGATGAGGTCGATGTCCTGACCTCAGATAACGATCGTGGCCCTGGACTGGTCCGTTTTGATGATCTCTTCGAGGACGATGGTTGCGGCCCTCTTCCTCAGCAGGTAAAATAAGATCATGAATAGAGTAACTGATGCAAACTTACCGTCCTTTCACGTTTATCGCGCGGGCCTCTTGGGGCACCCTAAAGCTTCGAGTTAGTTTTGTGTTGATAAGCGTGACACAGCTCAAATTATTGACCGGATGTTTGCGCCATGGACTTGTTCATCCTCGACGATGGTCGCAAGCAAGGGAGAACTCATTGTTTCGTATGATACAAGCGCAGTATCCGAGAGCAGGGGAGGAGTACGAGGACTAGATGAGGATGATGCCTCGCTAAATGGGCATTAACATTCTGACTTACAATTAAAAATAAAATGTCGTACCTAGAACTCGTCTCCACGTGTACCTGGTGGGTCCAGAACGCCACCCGTTCGTCCAATGGTCCTCCAGACTGAGTTTCAAAGTCGGGTAAATCGGATCTCCAGTGCAACGGAGTCAGGGAATCGACTGCTTCTATCGATATCGAGCCCTTGATATCTTCGAAATGAGTCCGCAACCCCAAAATGAATTGGGCAAGGTTGATAGCAGAACGTGTGTCGGTGAAATCAAACACCCCCATCGAGGAATCTAAGCCGATATCTGCCGCTAAAGCGAGGTGCGCTGCAGGCTACAGGAAGGTCAACGTGGAAAAATATGCAGTGATTTTGAACTTGCCATGTGGCCTTCCTCTGATTGATCGGGGTCGAGCCACCCGAAAATGGCCGTGGCAATCGTACCTGTGCTGGAACAGCACAGGCCGACAACAGGCTGACGGATCCCCCACACACGTCTCTGATAAAGAGTGCTGCAAATTAGAGGAACGATATTATGGAGTCGGCGACTAGTAAAACTGGGACCACAGCAGAAAGGCGTCTGCCTCGACCCGAAAGCATGTGCGCTTGCAAGGGCAGGTCGAGTGACTCAACAGAACCATCGCTCGAGTCAGAATCTGCGGAATGCATCGATTCATCCTCGTCCTCCTCGTTTCGCGAGCTGGTCCTGGATGTGTCAGAATGGGTCCTAGGCGCAGAAAAGATGGCATGTGCAGCAAGAAGAGTGGCACGTCCGTCGATGAGATTTAGCGGCTGACTCGCCACGTTCTGAGCTCGTGGCATAATGAACGATGCATCTTCGCTGTAATGATATTTGGTTCTTGTTCAATGCTTGACGAGCATGTCACTTACAGAATCATAACATCTGGGGACAACGTATTTGACAGTGCATGAGGAGCTGAGACCAAAGGGGAATAGTGGATCTCTCGCCACCGTGGTGAGGAAGCTCAGCAAGTGCGCTTAGTCCTGCGGCTGTTGACTGAATCAGGATCTGGAAATCCTTTGCAGTGTATGATTCTGGTGCAAGTTCTTCATGGGAAACGAGTGGCTCTGAAAAATTCGAGGACGACGCACTGGCAAGATGCTCCGAGACGTCACTTGAGCTGTCGGGACAGTGGAACGGCGACAGCAAGGAAGTAATACCGCCACTGGTTCAGGCCAGCCTGTAGATTGGGTCACGTAGTGGACAACCTCGCCGAAAGTCATTATAAGTCAAGCGGTATAGACTTTGAAAGCACTTGGTGGTTAAATGTACTAGTACGTAGTACTTAAAAGTTAATGCTAGGTTCAGCAGTATGCAATTGATCGAAGAATGTCAATGAATCAAAGTCAATCATTATTTGGTCACGTGCAATCTGTACGCGTTTTGCACTTTAATGTTTACGCGTGTGACAAACAAGGAAACCGACAGAAGTTAACGCCGCCAACGCAGGATGACTTCCTGTGATTCATACGAAGTTTTCAGGTGCTTCTACTAAGTACGTGTCAATCCACATATATTTCTATGGCAAAAACACAACTCGAAAACCCAACCACCGAACCTTTTTCAGTTGAAGAGTTTAAAACATAAACAAAGGAATATGATATTGCAACACTTAAGTGCGACTTGATCATGCTATTGTACGTTAATCGCCGTGAGGTGCAAATGTCACGATTTTGTCGTGGACTCCTCATGGTTAAACAAATCTTCAGATATCCATGGCCATGTACCAATAACTCAAATTTTGAGCGTTATATTCATTAGGAGCAGAATTATATCATCCTACCATATCATGGACTCATCAATTCACTGATGTAGCCAAGTTTTCATCACAACCCCACTTCAAGTCTTTCTTGTAAGTGTTGACAACATAGCACTTTCAAATTCAAGAGGTGTGCTCGAGTCACTCTTGCACACTCATGTCCTCAAACGACCAATAGACAATAATCCCTGCAACATACCGTACGGTCACCATTGTCCCAGAAGTGAGTTACACAGACAAATATTAGTCGAAGTCAATCATAATCAAGTCCCCAAGAAAGGAAAGCCAAACGCTAAGAAGCTTGATAGATGAGCATTTAAACGTTAGAATACAGAACGATGACTAGCAAACGTTGCTTTTGGGATACAAAGCGTCCTGGAGATCGACTATTCTACTGTTATGATTCGCCGATCGAATGATAAACATAACGATAGGCCTGAGGATAGTTGTCCAGGCTTGACTTAGGAAGAAGGGGCATGGCCTCAATGTTCACAGAAGTCACCTGCGTAGGTTCGATAGTGGATGTCCGCGTGAATATACTTCTCTCCTGTTCAACAATGCTAGAAAGAAAGAGGGTATTATAATCAAGCCCAGATAACGAGATACAGACGTACTCTCTCATGACAGTAGTATCAATCACACGCTTGGCATGCCGCTTACTCTGGTTGTCCTCGTACTGATCAGTTTCATCGACGATCTCCTCTGAAATGATCTCCTGGGAGAAACGTCATGTCATATACTTAGGAGTCAAATGAATACCATACCTCGATGACATCTGGACCGAAACATACAAAACTGTCAGGTAACGACAAGTGCACATGATTGGTTTTACCTTCTAGAGTAATCACACCAATTCCACCGCCAGGTGAACCAGGTGTCCGACTGATCAATAATAAATGCGCACGCCCTGTTTGGCTAAAACGAATATCACTTGACTTGCATGGAAGCATGCAGTGAGAGCGTACAAATAATCGAGCGCTTGGAAACAGTTAATTGATGGCAGGGCCTCAGGTAAGATGGATAAAGGAAAGTGCGAGACTGGGAGTCCTCGTGCAGGATCGTATATCAGCAACTGTCACGCGACTGTCAACAAGCTATATTCAGACGAGCGGGGTTCAGACGCACCTTCTTGATCAAAAGAAGGCCCTCAAATGCGAGCGGATTTCCTGGCTGGTGCACCGGAAACCGAGAGTAGCCGCTGGTGAGGCTAAAGAGGTGTGAGTGTGCTTCTGCGAAGACAAAAGCAGTTATCTGAATACATAGCGTCAATAGTGGAGTGGTCCAGAATTGTATCCGAGCTCAGCATGACAACATCCTGCAATGGTGAACACCCGTCGTGAGTGCGGAGCTCACCAAAAGGAAAGAAATACTGACATGAATAGGAGTCATGATCGTTTCCACGTTCTTACTGCTGAGCTCCAGGACGCCATTGAGAATGCCAATCTCGTCATCGCGCAAAGGTTCTTGGCCAGTACGGTGAAATTGGAGAAATGATTTAAGTTCAGCCTTCTTGTAGGTGTGCGCATCGTGAACTCCTAAGGCACGGTCAAGAATTTTTGCGATTGGATATGCGACGGGTGCTATACCCGGGTAAAGGTCACTTACAAACTCCTGGTAGTTGAAATGTGTACATACCAAAGAGATACATCAGAAGGAGAACAAATGGCGCACATCGTGCGCCGATGGCGAGACCGTATCTCGCACAAACTGCTTGAGGTATAACCCTTTTGGCAAGTAAATCAAAACCACCCCACGGTGCGCGACGCATTGTACTTACTCTCTATCCGTCAAGAAAGGAAGGTTTCATCAATCGTGATTCGTGATGCTCAAAACGAGTGGCACGCGTACCCAAATATAACTGAGGACGGTCCGGTCAGTTGGACCTAATGCGTGAATTTTGCTACTTACCGATGGCAGTCGCTGAAATTACTATAGCAAGTAAACCTCCTCCAATCTGATTGTTGATAAGGTTATCTACTCTGCACAGAAAGGGGCTATATGCCGAGAATGTGCTCACCGCACTATCAAGAAAAATTGGCAAGCTCTCGTTGATGATCTAAAATACGACCTTCATTACGCAAACTAAGTCATATATAATCAATGATACGAACCACATTGCTGAGAAGAAGCACCTTGAACGAGTTTGAGAATGAGGAGATTGGAGAGCAAGTATATACTTACCACGAGCACCCAGTGGCGACCTCTTTGCATGAGGTTCAACACTGACGATTGTTAACTGAAAGTTGGGTGACACCTGTCAGATACTGCGCGCACCAATCTGAGCGTTTGTCCGTTCCATATTTTCTGCTGACGAGGTGGCTAACACACGGAGATGAAGTTCGTCGAGTCCCATGAGACCAATTGATAATCTGCTGAGATGGATTAGATTAAATCTGCTGGACTCAAGGTGCAACCCACCCGGCAAAAACGCCCCCCGCAAGAACCAGAAGTGCGCTGGTGGCCATTTTCCACCAAAATTCAAGTGAATCAGACGAATCCTCTGTAGGGATCTTGGGATGAACATGGCACAGAGAAATAACTATGATAATATGCAAATGGATGATCAGAGGCCTTAACTTATACCAGTGATACTAGATTGCGCTATCGCAGCACAAAGAAAGGGTGTGAGCTGTTAGGGCTGAGGGATTCTTTTATGCTAATCATATGATAATAGTCTTATGTATTAGTAGAAATTGGACACTCACAAGACGTAGGTTTGCCGAATTTGATATCGTTCGTAATCGACTTTCTTGGAGGATACGAAAGATGTAACTGAAGTTCAGACCGAATTATGTAAAAACACATTTCTGGATGAATTGGCTTATTCTGCCAAAACGAACACCCGTTGCGCTGTTTATGCTATGGGACCGTGCACGCGGATACCACAAGATTCTGGTAGATCTGTGACCTGTTCCAAGAGAATACTAGCGTCCCTCACCAATACCATCACTCTGAGCGAGATATGCCTTGTACGAGATAATGTATCATGATATCACTGCACGCTGTCTGTTGAAAGATAAGAGTACTGCCTTTCAGGATGAGTCGAACGGTAACCGGTGTAGGACGGCATGCGTACCAAAGCCAGCTACCACGAAATTAAGGAAATTTTTCCAGTCGTCGCCGGAACGCAGAGAGAGGTTAGATTGTATGACAGTCTTGCAATAATTTCTCTTAGACTTCAAATGACTCGCAAGCTTGACCGTTTGGATCTGGTAAAAGTTGCTTGCGGTCCTGCGGAAACGTCCTGCTACAACAGTACGCGGCAGTCTGACTTATTGGTAAAGTTACCGTGCATTTTTTCCCCAACCCGTGGAACTAATATGCAAATGAAAACTGGGAAGCTAGTGGCTTAAGAACTTGAATGGTAGTAGTGAAGAGTTAACCGACAAGGCAAATATACACGTGACAAAAACCTTCATCTTGCACATATTCCGCATCGACAGTGGTCACTGCCAGACACTTTTCTCATGCCCAAAACTGCGACGAGGAGTGGGTATTACGATGAAAACATGGATGTAATCGGAGTAGACGAGGAACGAGAAGTTGACAAACTATTGGAAGAAGAGACCGAGACAATCACGGATAACCCGGAGCTGATGGCAAAACTTCGTGATGCCTGGCAAATGATATGGCCGCAGCAGGTCATCGTAGAATGGGTCGAAAAACAGCCTCCGGTATGACCCTCCGAACTTGTGTTTTCAGCTCACAGCTCATAAATTTCTTTTTTGCAGTGTGGAGGGTGTGTATCACAATTGCGCAAGTGCTACCCTTCACCGCAACAGGGTTCGTTGCGTTGCATGCCATGTGCACGTTCAAGGGCCAAACCGTGCTCATGGAAACGCCAGTTTCAAACTGAAAAGTCGGCTGAAGTGCTTCAGCTGACGGTTGAACAGGTCGAGGGGCTCGTGCAGCAGGCGGACACATCTCCTACTACTAAACTACCAGTTTGCGGCAAGCTATGGAGGAGTACCACCGAAAAAAACCTACGTCGTATTGCACTCAAGTCTATACCTAAGCGTGCGCGAGCTAAGGATAATCAAGAACCGGGTCCCTCGCAAATCACTTCTTCCCCTCCCCCTCACCTCGAACCTCTTTCACCGACCCACTCTTTCACCGCTCAAAGTTCACCGCGACTACCCCAAAACGGTACTGACTTGACAATCAAACTTCCACTTTCTGCCGGACGAGGTGTATATGAAAATAGAATGGCGGAGCCCGATTCAACACCTGAAGCTCCTATTCACCGTTCGCCTGTTATTTCACAGGGCCCTCATGCCACCACACAGGATGTATTATTCAACGAAGAGGCGCCCAGTATTCTATCGTCACCACCCTCCTCCGTAGCAGAACGCTCACCATCACTCGATGTAGATAACCTACCCGTCAGAGAGGTCCAGCTTCAACCACCGGTGTTTCCATATCTTAATTCAGCACCCACACTTGCTGGAATCGAAGAGGAATTCGATGAAATTCCAGTTGTTTTCGCAAGCGAATTAGATCGCGCTGAAGAGGAGATTGCGCGACTCAAGTCAGCCTTGGAAGCACAGGAAAAGGAGGTTGCAAGGCTCCAACGTAACCTCAAACGACGAGACGAGCAACTCGAGGACATCCACGAAGAACTTGACGAAGTTATCCATCTCCCTACTCCTCGTGCCACGCCAGCGTCAGAACAAGAAAATAGTATGCGAAAGTACACCGCCTGTCAGTATGTCGCACGGACTCTGAGAGCCCTGCGCGTAGATGCTGAGACGGAGGAAGAACGAGAGGCCCTACTATTAAAGGCAGAGCGCCATCTTGGCAGACTTGCTAATGTGGAGATGGATGGCATATGGGATGCTAAGGCCGATGCAGACGCACTCTTCATAGGTCTTGTTAATGGGTCTTCTGCAAGAGCTGCGAGACACGCGCAAAGAGCGGCCATTTCTAGTCCAGCCAAGATTTCTGCGTCTACATCCGCGATTCCCCAGCAACGCTCGCTTAAACGGAGACGACGAGACTCGGATAAGCTATGATGTTGCTAACATAAGTACAAAGGCGATCATCCAGCCCATCATGATGCTTTGACGCGTGTACGATGTTGTACAACTGCGCACGCACAATATCATTACATATGTAACAGCAGATATTTAGCTCGAGTATTGTACGAAAAGTGTTGTTCAGGTCGCTTACTACGGTAGTGTATTGTTGTGTTACTGATATACGCGGGTAGTTAAAACCTTAACGTCGATGTAGAATCACCATAAATCTTAACTAGGCTTTCTGACCTCGCGTGTTGCTCGTGCTCTATTGTGCTTTGGGTGGGCGATTAGCATCATGACTGGCAGGCGTGGACCCCTCGGGCCAGTGCCGCCGGCGCGGCTCTAGACCTTCAAGTTGCTGACGATCATTTGCCAATTGAACTAGCGTGTTCCAGGACATGTGAAATACGGATGAGTTGGCTGTTGACTCGGGAATGACTTATAGCCGGGCCGGATGATAAGAACTTCGGTTCGCAGCTTGTAGGTATGTGATTGTTGACTAGTGGCACGCTCACCGACAAGTTCCAACGATATACCTATGGCAAGCCGACTCGCACAGGTGTCTGGTCACCTTAGCAATGCACACGGACGTGGGCTTCTCTCGGGAGAAGTAGCTATCGTCACTGGTGAGTTTGTGTTATATTGCACGATGCTTGTGATCTCAGATACGTGGCCACGTATGATTAGGTGGTGGACAGGTAAAGAGTTTTGTGATTTAGTGAGAGATAATATTGTGAACATATGAATTTATAGGGTATCGGGCGCAGCGCATCCCTTCTGTTTGCGAAGGAAGGTGCTAAGGTTGTAGTCAGCGAGTGAGTCGCGTTCCAGACTTACAGAGTCTAACCTCTTACTCTATTTAGTATTGATGCCCAGAAGGCTGCAGCTGTAGTGAACGAAATCAAGGCTGCAGGTGGTGACGCAATATACGTCGCGGGGGATGTTGGCGCAGACGACTTCCCACAAAAAATTGTGGACGCAACTGTAAAGTCAGTGCTGTTGGGCCCTACGTGTGGGCTTTATTTCTGATCGCACTCCAGGCAGTACGGAAAGATTAATCACATCGTGAACAATGGTTAGCGCTTTTGAGGTGATCATGAAGTGCTTCTGTTCTGACATGTGATGTAGCTGGTTTCACACATGACAAGATGATTCACACCATGCCGGACGAGACATACGACATCATCATGAAAATCCACGTCCGTGCACCCTTCCGCCTCATTCGTGCTGCTGCACCTTATTTCCGAGTCAAAGTCCGTTCAAGTGCACTTAGTGCAGTTATTCCCGTGCAATAACAAACTTTTAGGACGATACACCGGAAAACCGTTCTATCATTAACGTTTCTTCGACATCCGGTCTGCATGGAAATGTTGGTCAAGCAAATTACGCCGCTGCAAAGTCTGCAGTTGTAGGTCTCACCAAAACCATTGCAAAGGAGTGGGGGCCATTTGGTGTTCGTGCGAATACCATTGCGTATGGCCTCGTGCACACTCGGTATGACGTACTCAATTTTCCCGCTATCACACCTGACAGGATTCAGGTTAACTGCGGCAAAAGAAGACGGCGTGACCATTGAGGTTGACGGTCAGAAGGTTGCACTAGGAATTCCTGGAGCAAAACAGCGCGCTACTCAAAGCGTTAATGCTTTTGTAGATATTCCTTTGCGGAGAGGTGCCACCGCTGACGAGGCGGCCGCAGGCATGCTGTTGTACGTTTCAGCCTCTACTTGAGTACCTTAACTGACTGGTCTCTTCAGCCTTGCTTCACCGCTTGCTTCATACGTGACTGGCCATACACTGGAGGTGACGGGTGGACGAGGAATCTGATGTCGCATTCTATCTCATACCCAACTATCTGATGTGCAGTTGTATGATTGTCCAACATTTATTCTTTGCTAGAACATCGTAATTTCAAGCAAAAAATTTACGAGTGGAACGATCATGCATTAATCGCATCATCTTCGCTTCCCGTACTGGCGAGTACATCGAGCTGGTGATGGCCCCATCGGCAACGAAATTCTCGGGAATTTGAAGGTAAAGGCTGGTGGCACTTCTGTTCCATTTAACAGGTATCGCCTAGCTATCCTGTTCTTTTTTGCAGGTCGGGCTATGCGCCGTCCTGCTCTGTGACATGACCAATATTCTAGAGTCGGCATCCATCCCATCTAAATTGAAATCATATCCGAGACTAAAATCGGTCTCGAAAATATAGCATCCATGTCCATGGTGTGATTCTAACTACATAATCTCTGCTCAAGCGAAGGCTGAGCCAGAAGCAAAGAGTACCCTCGAAGACGACGTTCTGAGAGGGTGTTCGCTCCATTGGCAATGCAAAATGTCAGACAAAGCCTACAACGCGTTAGATAGCATGCCGACATAGATGACAATAGGATGGTTTTCAGGTATGATGCACGTCGAGGGATGCGACACATTTGCATCTAAAAGAAACATTGTATGCGATAGCTCGCAGAGTCAATGGATGGTCCTACAGAAGATTGAAGCTCAGGGATATCTCGACGCATGGTTTGTAATGTCCGTCATGGGACGACTCTGCTTGTCTGATAATCTCTTCAATATCTTGGATTGCAGCTCGCTTGGAAAATTTCTCAGCATTGGCCCAGAAAGACGGTCGCACTTGGGTGCACTTATGATCGATTCAGTTCCTTGTAGGAGTGAGGTACAGATACAGAGGGAAGTGGTGCACCCCAACCTTTAACTTGTCCTTGCACGCTCACCGGGCCACCTTGCACCTGCACGCTCACCAGCTAAGAGAAACTAAGAGACGCTTTGTCCCTTCCTTAATGTAGCACTCGGAGCTGAGCTAGAATTTGCGCAAGGAATCTTGATGCTGGTGTGCACTGTGAATAGCTACGAACGAATCCAGACGGCACACTATCATGAGTCAAATGAGTGGTCAGAGCATACCTCATTCGATCGAGCACCGGCTGAATGCCTTTATATTACTTGCAGCTCAGACACGAATGGTCGACAAGTCGCGGATCCATGCTACGGCTGAAGACACATAGTAGGATGTGTCCTATTCGTAGTATTGACAATGTGCTAACCAAGTACAAGCTGAGTGGAAAATGGATAGCACAATCTGTCCAATTCATAGGCCATCTGCAAGCACGGCAGATGACGGGTTTGTTTCAGAGCGAGATCATGCTGGTGGACACAAAACATTCAATGTAAGTTTCAAAGTTAGTGAAGAAATGCACGTGACCGAATAATGACCAAAAGTCGATCATTGATGTTCGATCAATTGCATATTACTGAACCTGGCATTGTAGTACGTTTAACCACCAGCACAGCGCTTCCCCAGTCTACACCGCTTGACTTGTAATGACTTTCAGCGAGGTTCTACACTACGTGACCCAACCTGCAGGCTGGCCTGAACCAGTGCACGGTATTGCTTCCTTGCTGTCGCCGTCCCACTGTCCCGACAGTAACGACTCGGAGCATCTTTCTAATGCATTGTACTCGACGTTCTCAGCGCCACTCGTTTCCAATGAAACACCTTCAGCAGGATCATACACTGCAAAGGATTTCCAGGTCTTGATTCAGTCAACAGCTGCAGGATTAAATGCACTTGCCGAGCTTCCTCACTACAGTGGCGGGAGATCCACTGTTCCACTTTGGTCTCAGCTCCTCCATGCACTGGCAAATACGCTGTCCCCAGATGTTATAATTCTGTAAGTGACATGCTTGTCACGCAATAAACCAAGATTCGAATGTCCCTACAGCGAAAATGCACCGTTCATAATGCCACGAGCTCAGAACGTTGCGAGTCAGCCGCTAAATCTTATCGACGGACATGCGACTCTTCTTGCTGCACATGCCATCTTTTCTACGCCTAGAATTCAGACACATCCAGGACCAGCTTGCGAAACGAGGAAGATGAGGATGAGTCAATGGATTCCGCAGACTCTGACTTGAGCGATGCTTCGTTCGAGTCACTCGACCTGCCATTGCAAGCGCACATGCTTTCAGGTCGAGGCAGACGTCTTTCTGCTGTTGTTCCAGTCTTTCTAGTCGCCGACTCCCATAATATTGTTCCTCTGCTTTGCAGCACTCTTTACCAGAGACGCGTGTGGGGAACCGTCAGCCTGTGGTCGGCCTGTGCTGTTCCAGCACAGGTACGATTGCCACGGCCATCTTCGGGTGGCTCGACCCCGATCGATCAGAGGAAGGCTGCACGGTAAGTCCAAAATCAATCCATATTTTTCCACGTTGACCTTCCTGTAGCCCGCAGTGCACCTTGCTTGAGCGGCAGATGTCGGCTTAGATTCCTCGATGGGGGTGTTTGATTTCACTGACACCTGTTCTACTATCAACCTTGCCCAATTCATTTTGGGGTTGCGGACTCATTTCGAAGATATCAAGGGTTCGATGTCGATAGAAGCAGTCGATTCCCTGACTCCGTTGCACTGGAGATCCCATTTACCCGACTTTGACACTCAGTTTGGAGGACCATTGGATGAACGGGTGGCGTCCTGGACCCACCAGGTACACGTGGAGACGAGTTCTAGGTACGACTTTTTATCTTTAATTGTAAGTCAGAATATCAAAGGTAGTTTAGCGAGGCATCATCCTCATCTAGTCCTCGTACTCCTCCGCCGCTCTCGGATACTGCGCTTGTATCATACGAAACAATGAGTTCTCCCTTGCTTGCGACCATCGTCGAGGATGAAAAAGTCCATGGTGCAGACATCCGGTCAATAATCTGAGCTGTGTCACGTTTATCAACACACAACTAACTGAGAGCTTCAGGGTGCCCCAAGAGGTCCGCGTAACAAATGTGAAAGGACGGTAAATTTGCATTTTTTACTCTATTCATGATCTTATTTTACCTGCCGAGGAAGAGGGCCGCAACCATCATCCACGAAGAAATCATCAAAAAGGACCAGTCCATCGCCACAATCGTTATCTGAGGTCAGGACATCGACCTCATCCCGCACACCCAGCCCAGATCCAAACTCGCAGTATGGAGCCTGCTGCTTGACTGACTATCGTTCAATGACTGTCTCCCGTCCCCAGATTTGCCGCCTTGTCTGACACTGGTCTTAATGACAGCATGTCGATATCATACACCAGGGCATCATCTTCGTTCTAATCATTTATCCAGGCTAGAGCGACAACTAAACTTGGCTCGTAATCTTGCTGCAGATGACTCTTCTTTTGCAACACGAGCCATAGAGGTCATTTGGGAATACGAAGACCTCTGTAGTGCACAAGACCGATATATATTTCTCATCGCAGGAACCTCTGGCATTCGGGACCAGACCGCAGCAGCGCGAAATAAAGCAGCGCAATTTTCTCAGGACATTGGGTCTCGCCTGGAGAGGAGGAATTTTGCTGAACTGATTGCACGTCACTCCTCCAAGGATCCGGTTATTGGAAAATGTAATGCTATCCTTGTTATTCCATGTCCTGGCGTTGCTGCTGCGATGTTGCAGCGGATATCTAGCACGGAGGAGAGAGACAAGTTCCTGAAACATTTCATGCTAGTCCAGGGTCCAAAGCTTGACACAAGCACGGGGGAAGCTCTACACCAGCTTGAAACGCCCATTGGTCACCGCGAAAAAACCACATCCGGCAGATCACTTCAGGTCCCCTCTTCTCGGGTATCGGATTCCAAAAAAGTCAATCAAGATCAGTTGCACAACCCATTCCTTCATCATCCTACTTCAATCAAGCAACGCAGACGAAAGTCGCACTACTTTCCAAGGATACACCCTGTGACGAGCCTAGTCGGCAGGACCTACTACTCCCGGTGTTATTGGCCGAGTATAAGAAGAGGGACGAGTCTGCAATTTCGACTTCCATGAACCAGACCAAGACCTACTTGGTTTCGGCGGTTACCTTCCTTTCCGAGGTTGGAATCACTGACCAGCCCGTCTTTGGCCTGGTCGTTAATGGTACACTTGGCGCAGTTACAATGGCATGGATGACAAACAGGGTATGTGTCTCCTCTGTTCGCCATTTTTGAAGGAGTTCACCAGTGGTGGAGCAAATCTACATTATGGAACGCAACGTGAGGCATTATGACATCAGAGACCCTCTTCAGGCGCTACAGTTCGTGTCTATTCTACCGCGCCTCGCGCGTCATGGCATTGCCCTCTGCGATTTATTGGAGAAGCAGCTTGCGATTATAGATGTGAAAGAGCTTCAATCTAAGCCATGGTGAAAGTTGCCCCAACGACAGGAAGATGAGAGATTGGCAGCAATTCAACAGACCCAATCAGAGGAAGCGGTCACACAAGATCGCAGGTCAGATGGTGCGGAGAGGATATAGAAAGTTGATTATCACAGCTAGTAAAAATGTCATACCGTTGTTTTTTTTGTATCCATCACAATATTATACCAGTGTTTTCAAGTTTGTTCGCACTGAGAGTACCACTTGGCCACCAAGTACCCTTTGCCACCAGTCAGTGTCCAGTGTTGCACTCATAGTCAAATCTGGTACAGGATCAAGGGTGCTACTCGGTCCTCGCTCAAACTTAACTTCTTTTCGGAAGTTGTTATCTGGTCTTCGGAAGTTCGAATTCTGATTTGTACACTCCCTGATCAAAATGCAGCCGACTCTCTTGAGACTCACAAGCTGAGTGCTGATTCCGCTGAACATGTGGTGTACTGACAAAGCGTCGTCTGAGTTTCGGAGAAAACGTATGATCTTAATATCAAGCCAATCCGCGGATAATAATAGACTTACGTCCTATTCAGCGCTCCGTCGTTTGCTCTCAATTAAAGCTTCGTATCTCGAACTCGTTCACAAGAGATTCTCAGACATTGCTGAATTCCCTGCGAGTGGAGCCCGTGTGAGAACTCGACAATACAATAAAGATAGGTTATCTCATGGATTTATACATTATCGATTTGCACCACGCCATCTATCTTGATCGTAATATTTTGTATAGATCTTATGGATCAAAACGTCTTCACAACTTGAAATCGGTGGGATTTGTTCGAATGGCAATGCCCCACTGGTCTACAGATTCTCGGGTAATTAAAGACACATCTTTGAATACTCCTACCAATTAGGTTCGTGAACTGTGCTGCCGCATCAGCTGTCTGGAGCTCATGAGCGCTTGAGCATAGACTCGTGATCAGTACGAGGCAAGCCGTCGATACTGCAGTCTGCCTTTTTTGAATATTTTACGTAATAAGTGGCCGAAAAAAAAACTTACCTACTAATGTATACAAAATATTTCCACAGTAACGGAAATCGTGACGCAATACATGAGAAAATGCACATTGGAAATACAAATTGGAGAGCGGCGAAAATTGAAATGCGCGGAAATCGGTCGATAGGCTCGTGTGATATGGATAGCGGTCTATTAAATATCGTGTTGATGGCGCAGCCAGCCATGTAGATCAAGTTGCACTGTAAAGTACAGGGATATATTTTGAACATTGGCGCTGGCAGGGTGGTGTAAGTTCCTTTCCAATTTAAATACGTCCCGAACAGGATACCTCACCCCAGGTCGAATACCCTTTCCGATGCCAATGGTCCACCTGGTGCTAGTGTGATTATCAACGGTGATACTGAGACGACTGACGATGAACCTGGATATAATATTGGCTACAGCAGTAACCACATTGTGAAAGTCTTTTGGGCACTTCTGTAGCCAGGCCAAAGATGACACCATCGCGTTTTTTTTCAGAGTCTGATGATTTTGGAAAATCTCCTTACCGACTGAGATGTGATACGATGGTCAACAAGCCGTGGATCCATGCTGGTGGAGATCAAGCGTAAGATATGTCCAATTCATAGGTCATCTACAGACACCTCGATGTTCGAAAATGCTCCACCTTGAATGAGATCCCTGATTATCTTCGATGTGCTGATCAAGCCAAGCTGAGTAGAAGCTGAATAGCACGATCTGGCCTTTTCATAGGCCATCTGCAAAAACCGCAGATGGCAGGTGCTTGAGGTGCTTCAGAGCGAGACTGCACTGGTAGACACGTGCACATACTGGTGACTGCAAGTTACACTGGTAACCCAATTACATAAACATTCAAGTGGAGCGTAGAGAACGCACGTGACCGAATAATGACATTTGGCAGTCGGTCCTCCTTATTGTCCCTACATCAATTGCATGCTGAAACAGTAGTATTAAGCGATACATAGCACATCTAACTATCAAGCGCTTTCCCAGTCTACACCACTTGACTTGTAATGACTTTCGGCGAGGTTCTACTCTACGTAACTCAGCCTACAGGATGGCCTGAACCAGTGCGCCACTGTGCGCGGTACTGCTTCCTTGCTGTCGCCGTTTCACTGTCCTGACAGGCCAAGCAACGAGCATCTTTCTAGTGCGTCGTCCTCAATATTCTTAGAGCTACTCGTTTCCCATGAAGCATCTCCACCAGGATCATACACTGCAAAGGATTTTGAGGTCTTGATTCAGTCAACAGCCGCAGGATTAAACGCATTGGCCGAGCTTCCTTACTATGGTGGCGAGAGATCTACTGTTCCACTTTGGTCTCAGCTCCTCCATGCACTGGCAAGCGCGCTGTCCCCAGATGTTATGATTCTGTAAGTGACATGCTCGTCATGCACCATACTAAGATTCTAAATATCCATACAGCGAAGATGCACTGTTCATCATGCCACGAGCTCAGAACGTGGCGAGTCAGCCATTAAGTCTCATCGATGGACATGCGACTCTTCTTGCTGCACATGCCATATTTTCTGCACCTAGAACTCATTCAGACGTACCCAGGACCAGCTCGCGAAATAAGGAAGACGAAGACGAATCGATGTATTCTATGGACTCTGACTCATGTGATGGTTCAGTTGATTCACTCGACCTGCCCTTGCAAGCGTACATGCTTCCTGGTCGAGGCAGACGCCTTTCTGCTGTGGTTCCAGTCTTACTAGTCGCCGACTCTCGTAATATCGTTTCCTTACTTTGCAGCGCTCTTTACCAGAGACACGTGTGGGGGATCCGTCAGCCTGTGGTTGGCCTGTGCTGTTCCAGCTCAGGCACGATTGCCACGGCCATCTTTGGGTGGCTCGATTCCAATCGGTCGGAGGAAGGCCGCATTGTAAGTCCAAAATCAATCCTTATTTTTCCATATTGACCTTCCTGAAGCCTGTAGTACACCTCGCTTTAGCAGCAGATATCGGCTTAGATGCCTCAATGGGGGTGTTTGATTTCACTGATACCTATTCTGCTATCAGCCTTGCCCAATTCATTTTGGGATTGCGGACTCATTTCGAAGATATCAAGGGTGCCACATCGATAGAAGCAGTCGATTTTCTGACTCCGTTGCACTGGAGATCCGATTTATACAACTTTGAGACTCAGTCTGGAAGTCAATTGGACGAACGCGTGGCATCCTGGACCCATCAGGTACACGAGCAGATGAGTTCCAGGTACTAGTTTTTATTTTTAATGGCAAGTCAGAATGTCAACGGTCGTTTAGCGAGGCATCATCCTCATCTAGTCCTCATGCTCCACCCCCGCTCTGTGATACTGCGCTTATGTCATATGAAACGATGAGTCCCCCCTTGCTTGCAACCGATGTTGAGGATGAACAAGTCCATGGCGCAAACATTCGGTCAGTAATTCGAACTGTGTCACTCTTATCAACACGCCACTAACTCGAAGCTTTAGGGTGCCCCAAGAGGCCCATGCGACGGACGTGAAAGGACGGTGAGTTCACATTAGTTGCTCTATTCGTGATCTTACTTCACCTGCAGAGGAAGGGTGTTGCAACCACCATCTTCGAAGAAATCATCGAAGAGGACAAGTTCATCAATGTCATCGCATGCACCCAGCCCGTATCCAAACTCGCAGTATGGTGCCTGTTTCATTGCTGACCACCGTTCAATGCTCAATGACCGTTTCTCGTCTCCAGATTTGCCGCATTGTCCGATACGGGCCTTGATAACAATGTGACAATATCAAATTGACTGTTTGAACGCAATGCATTCACCGTTGGTCGGATTCCAGTCAATTCTGACGAACTGGCGAAGACCGGAATCAATACAATGGTGAAAATAAATGACGAAATGACGGCGTTTACCTGGTCGGACAATATCAAAACCATAGTGAGTCTGGAGGATCGCCTTTACTACTATTTCTCATGACGTTGCGGGCAGCTCTTGGATGCCCAGGTGGATAGTTTTGTATCGGACATCAGATCAGACCTGTGCGACATGAACGGCGGTCCCAGCTCCCAGTCCAGCGCAAACGATGTTCCCTCGTTGGAGGATGTCAAGTTTATTGCATCGAAGATTTCGGTGTTATTGAACATTGTCAAAGGAGCTCGCCAGTGTGATAATGTTGCAATGTTGCATGGCGCCAACGAAGCCGATCGACGTCACGAATGGGATGCTCTTCTTCTCAACTTCTTCCAACCTGTTCCCAATCAACGGGATGTGTTGTGCGTCGTTCATGTGCTAGACCAACTTCATTCTAACAATTCATCTAGGCTAGAGCAACAGCTGAATTTCGCTCGTAATCTCGCTGTTGATGCTGTCAATGACCCTTCCTTTGCGCTACGGGCCATCGAGATCGCTGACGCATACCAGACGTTCTGTACAGAACAATTCCGGTGTGTCAGTTTCAGCAGAGAGACCTCTGACAGTTGGGAGCAGGCTGCGGCTGCACATCTTCAAGCGTCCAAATTTTCTGTTGATACTCGGCGTAACAGCCAGGATGAGAGATTTGCTCAAGTGGTCGCATACCACTCTTCTATGGATCTGGCCACAGGTAAATGTGACGCCATCCTTGTCATTCCATGTTCCGGCGTTGCCACTGCAATGTGCCAGCGCGTATCTAGCATCGACGAGAAAGCAAAGCTCCTGAAATCTTTCATGCTAGTCCAGTCTCCAAAGCTGGAGAAGCTTGACGCGACTTCGGGGAAAACTCCACGCCAAACCGAAACGCCCGTTGGTCATGACGAAAAAACCAAATCCAGCAGACCACTCAGCCCCCCCCCCTCAATACCAGTTGCAAAACCCGTTCCTTCATCATCCTGGTGGCAATAAAGCGATGCCGACAAGAGAAACAATACTTTCCGAAGGTTGTAACGAACCTAATCAACAGGACCTACTTCTTCCGGTGTTGTTGGCCGAGTACAAGAAGAAGGACGAGTCCGCGATTTCCACAGCGACGAACCAGATGAGAACCTATCAAGTTTCCGCGGTTACCTTCCTTTCTGAGCTTGGACTCACGGACAAGCCCGTCTTTGGACTGGTTGTCAACGGCACACTTGGCGCAGTCACGATGGCGTGGAAGACGAACGACGTATGTGGTTTCTCCGTTCACTATTTTCAAAGGGGCTTACCAGTGATGTAGCAAATCTACATCATGGATCGTAACGTTCGATACTACGACATCAGAGACCCTCTTCAAGCAATGCAGTTTGCATCTATTCTACCGCGGCTCGCGCGTTACGGCCTAAACCTCCGTCATGCATTAGAGAAGCAGCTCGCTATTCTAGATGTGGACAAGCTTCAACCTAAGCCGTGGTCCAAGTTGTACCAACGGCAGGAAGATGAAAGATTGGTGGCAGCTATGCGGACAGAAGCACGACAGAAGATCGCAGATGAGGCAATGCAATGAGGAGATGGTAGAAATGGGAATATGTTCGTACTCATTCATTATATCGTTTTTGTTCAAGCGCACTTGGAATTTTACTTGCTTGGTTGTTTGTCACCGGTCAGCGCTCCGTCATGAATCTCATATAGAGTGACGCTCGATCCTCCTCGCTCAAGCTCAATTCTATTCGGAAGTAATAAGTAATCTGGTCTTCGAATTCTCTTCAGTCGTGATGGCCGTCATCGCCGAATTCCCTGCGAGTGCAGCTTGAAAGTTGACAAATATTATCGTGGTGCCATAGAACCAGTTAGGATGGCATCATAATGAAAAAATGAAACATTCGTTGCCTCATTCGGATTTTGAAATTTGTCTGACTGTTCGATCTACTATCAGCCCTGTCTCCGCTTTCACCCACCTAATCGTTCGGCTCATCCATCGCCGAGGACCCTTACCATTTCGCAGTATAAGTAACCCGTGTACAGTCCTTACTCGATAGCGAATTCTATCCTAGATCCCCCGCTCAGACAACACCTTAGAAGGTCCTTAGAGCGTCTCCTCTGCTAACTTGTCACGAAAGTATAGTCCTATTCGTATTCTGACTACGTCGATCCGTCCCTTGTCGCTATCATCTCTTACCTCTCTTATCTCTCTCTCGTTCTGTTATCTTTTCCCCTTCGAACTCATCCCAAGCCTTACACTGTCCTAGCGCATCACACATGGAGGATATCGATATCGTGTTATGGGCTTGCGATGAGGTGAGCGGAATTCTGGACATGAAACATGGTTCCTGCGAGCGGTGGAAAATTGATGAGGTCTGGGAGCGCGCAGTGGAGCTTGTGCACTCTGTGTGGACGCCTGCATGACTGTTGTTTGGTGTCTTCTCTGTCTTTATTTGTCGCTCCCCGCTGGTTGACATTTGGGTCGAGCATTCATAGATCATTGCACATATCATCCGATATCGGTGAGATATCACATTGACCACAACGTTTGCTTGTACAACGACAATATGAAGTCATATTTCACGACAGTACTTACAGCTTTCTAGAGTCAAACAATGTTATATTTGCAGGTCATGATAAAATTCCGGCTTATCTTTCACCGTTCAGCATGCTTGACAATACTACTCGGCCACAGAAACGGTATCTCGTGCCTTTGTATGTAGAGGATAATTAACGATCGGAAACGATCATGTATTAAACGTGTCGTCTTCGAGCTAGTGATAAGCCCATCAACGATATCATCTGGTGGAGTCCTCTAGAATTGAAGTAAAAGGCCGGGACACTTTATTCCATTTCACAGGTATTATACAGGTACTTTCTGCTTCGCAGGTCGGGTCCTGCTTTGTGACACCAGTATTCTAGAGCCATCCCATCCAAATCGACATCGTACCAGAAACTGAAATATAGATCAATCGCGAGGTCTAAAAAATGCAGCATCCATGCCCATCCGCGCGATTCTAGCTACATCATCTCTACTCAAGCCAAGGCCTAGCGGAGGCTGCGCTAGAAGCAAAGAGTATTCTCCAAGACAAGACGTTCTGAAAGGGAGAGTATCATCGGTCTAATGATAATGCAAAATGTCAGACAAAAGAGCCTGTTACATGTCAGAAGCGTGCTTACACATATGACGATAGGATGGTCGTTCTTTAGATAATAGTGAATATGATGCGCGTCGAGGGATGCGACAGATTTGCATCTAAAAGAGACATTGTATTTGTAGCTCGCAGAGTCAATGCATAGTCTTACAGAAGATTGGAGCTCAGGCATATCTCGACGCATGGCTTATACTGTCCATTCGCGCGGGGGTTATCGGGCGAGTCCGCTTGCTTGATCGTCTCTTCAATATCCTGAATTGCAACTCGCTCGGAAAGTCCCTCCACATCGGCCCAGAAAGACATCTGCACTTTCAATTCCTCGGAATCGGTGGTATTTGAAACGTAGCGCAGAAAATAACCCTCTTGGAAATTTTGGAATCTGGGGTGAAGAGGGTGAGAGGCATCTCCGAGTCCCTGTCTTGTCGGTGTGTGAGGGTTTGTTGTGCCCATAGCAGATCCAGACAATGAACCACATTCTGTCTCAGGCTGCGGGATACCCTCAAAGAATAAAGCCTTGAGTTCATCTGAAAGGAATGTCGCGTGCCCGAGTCGATCTGGACGACAACTAAGGAGCGCCAAAGAATCCTCAGCTGTATTCTTTATGAACTACAGATCTGACAAGATCATTGGATCGCATACACCAGAGTGAACATCACAAACCTCCGCGATGTGCACGGTCAACCCAAGACCGGCATCCTTGACTCTTGATAGGTGCCGAGTGAAAGATTGCATGTCGCCACAGCGTGGATCCCCACATACATCAACGCCTACAACTCTTCTGCCCCTGTTCTTCATCTCGATGGCAAGACTAATGCATTCTTCGAGGTCCGTGTCAGTCATGCGGCGATCAACGGACACGATCAAGGCAGCTTGAGTAGGAGGATACATCTCTATTTCATCAAGTACAGTTGTGAGGTACCTCTCTCGGGTCATTTGTGTCGTTGCGCGAGGCGTAGTCCGTAGTTCAAGGTACGTGCACTGAGGGCTTTCCGCGCCATTGCTGATACCTGTGGGGTTCAGGAATGACTGGAGGACTGCACGAGTAGCGGTCGCCACTGCTTCTAGGGTCGATGTCAGAGCATAGATGGCGCGCATCAAAGCGAAAAAGTCGGATATTTCATGAAAGGCCACCCCAGATCTGAGTTTCTCGATAGTGTCTGTGATGTCAGTTCTCTCTGCACTAGTACTAGCAGACGAGTATTGCTGTGCAAGTTCTAGTATTGTTTCGATAGGTATCGATCCGTTGAGATGAGCATGAAGTTCTGCCTTAGGGAGTGACTGGAGGAAAATTACACTGTCAGGGGATAGTGATGCCAGAGCGGCTGCTGCAGGGCCTGTAATATTTGACATCTTGACAGCGTCGGATGCAGCTGATATGTAGTACTACTATCGTTGGGCCAGAGTTGCAAAATCTGACGACCTCATTTTCATAACTCATTTTTTGCTACACATTAAGATAAGGAAAATATATGGAACTGTAACTACGTGTGTCAGAATGGAGCTCCAGTTCACAGAAGAAATAAATATGCAAAAATGATACTGCCAGAAGGATGCCGACTCTAAATGTTGGAAACAGTAGAGAGTTGCAAAGCTTCCCACAGGTGTGTTGGCGCAAGTGTCACATTCTGTCACGGCGGCACGTTGCTCAGTACACCCAAATTCTCAGTAGCGTTGAAAAATAAGAATTAGTACTCCGCTCACGAATGTCACGCTTGAGCATTCTCTGACTGTCGTGATTACATCGTCGATGACAACAGCAACTCTGCTCTAATCATGTTATAAAAATATGGAGGAGGTAAGGACTAGTATAAAGGGTTCCTGGAAAAAAGGAGACTTTTTTGGCTGGATTTACACTTCCCTTGATTGTTTTACATGAAAGCATGTGACTTGGGGGGATAATTTTGATGCCGAGGGCATTCATCGTGTTTTCTTTTTAAAACGAAAAATACAGTACTATAGATCAATAATAAAAGGTCTCATTTCCAAGAGTTGGAGGTTTAGAATGTGTTATGTTTTGTGCTATGAGGTGTTTTGCAACTCTCTACCATTTTGCAACTGTGGCCCAACGATAGTAGATCGAACAAGACGAATTTCAAAATCCGAATGGGGTAACGAATGTTTCTGACAGTTCTTATGAGCCGACCATTCGAATCCAACTACTTGTGAAGACATTTTGGTCCATGAGACATCTTTATCAACTTTCGGTCAAGGTTGCATTCGCAGGGAATTCGGCGACGACGGCCATCACGACTGAAGAGCTCAAATCAGAATTCGAAGACCAGATTACAGTTGATTTGCTCATAATGCATACAGTCGGGACCGCCAAAAGTTCATGCATTACTAGCTTTTACTCTGAGTCCCACTAATGTTGTGATCACTGATAGGTACAAGAAAAACAACACTATGACATGTCTACTAGTTGTGATAATCAACTTTCTATATCCTTTCGGCACTGACTTGCGATCTTAGGGAACCGCTTCATCTGATTGGGTCCGTTGAGCTGCCGCCAATCTCTCATCTTCCTGTCGTTGGAGCAACTTCGACCACGGCTTAGATTGAAGCTCTTTCACATCTATAATCGCAAGCTGCTTCTCCAATAAACCGCGGAGGTCGAGGCCATGACGCGCAAGGCGCGGTAGAATAGACACGAACTGTAGTGCTTGAAGAGGGTCTCTGATGTCATAGTACCGAACGTTACGTTCCATGACGTAGATTTGCTACATCACTGGTGAACTCCTTTGAAAAGAGCGAACAGAGAAACACATACCTTGTTTGTCATCCATGCCATTGTAACTGCGCCGAGTGTACCATTAACGACCAGGCCAAAGACGGGCTGGTCAGTGATTCCAACCTCGGAAAGGAAGGTAACCGCCGAGACCAAGTAGGTCTTGATCTGGTTCATGGACGTCGAAATTGCAGACTCGTCCCTCTTCTTGTACTCGGCCAATAACACCGGGAGTAGTAGGTCCTGCCGACTAGGCTCGTCACAGGGTGTATCCTTGGAAAGTAGTGTGACTTTCGTGTGCGTTGCTTGATTGAAGTCAGGATGATGAAGGAATGGATTGTGCAATTGATCTCGATTGGCTTTTTTGGAATCTGATACCTGAGAAGAGGGGACCTGAAGTGATCTGCCGGATGTGGTTTTCTCGTGGTGACCAACGGGCGTTTCAAGCCGGCGTCCCGTGCTCGTGTCAAGTTTTGGACCCTGGACTAGCATGAAATGTTTCAGAAACTTGTCTTTCTCCTCGGTGCTAGATATCCGCTGCAACATCGCAGTAGCAACGCCAGAACATGGAATAACAAGGATGGCATCACATTTTCCAGTGACCGGATCCTTGGAGGAGTGACGTGCAATCAGTTCAGCAAAGTTCCTCCTCTCCAGGCGAGACCCAATGTCGTCAGAAAATTGCGCTGCTTGAGAACGCGCTGCTCCAGCCTGCTTCCAACTACCAAAGGTCTCTGTGGTGGGACGGACACATTGTAATTGTTCAAGACAGAAGGCCTCGTATGCGAGAGCAACTTCGATGGTCGTGTTGCAAGGGAAGAGTCATCTGCAGCGAGATTACGAGCCAAGTTCAGGTGTCGCTCCAGCCTGGATGAATGATTAGAATAAAGATGGCCTGTCATATGAACCACGCACAACACATCCGTTGCAAGGGAACAGGTTGGAAGAAGTTGAGAAGGAGAGCATCCCATTCGTGACGCCGATCCGCATTGCAACTTGCAACATCATCACAATGGCAGGCACCTTTTACGGCATGCAACAATGCCGACAATTTGGATGAAATAAATTCGACATCCTCTAATGAGAGAACATCGTTTGCGCTGGACTGGCAGTTGAGACTGCCGTCTATATTGCACAAGTCTGTTCTGATGCCCGATACAAAGCTATCGACCTTAGCATTCGAGAGCTGCTCGCAACGTCATGAGAAGTAGTAGTAAAGGCGATCCTCCAGACTCACTATGGTTTTAATATTGTCCGACCAGGTAAAGGCTGTCATTTCATCATATATTTTCACCATTTTGTTGATTCCAGTGTTCTTCGCTAGTTCCTCAGAGCGGACTGTAATTCGACCGACAGTGAACGCATTGCGTTCAAACAGCCAGTTGGATATCGACATGCTGTCATTAAGACCAGTGTCAGACAAGGCGGCAAATCTGGAGACAAGAAACTGTCATTGAACGGTAGTTAGCCAAGAAGCAGCTCCATACTGCGAGTTTGGATATGGGCTGGGTGCGCGCGATGAGGTCGATGTCCAGCCTCAGATAACGATTGTGGCAATGGACTGGTCCTCCTTGATGATTTCTTCGAGGACGATGCTCTTCCTCAGCAGGTAAAATAAGATCATGAGTAGAACAAATAATGCGAACTTACCGTCCTTTCACGTTCGTCGCGCGAGCCTCTTGGGGCACCCTAAAGCTTTTGGTTAGTTGTGTTGATAAGCGTGACACAGCTCAAATTATTGACCGGATGTTTGCGCCATGGACTCGTTCATCCTCAACGATTGTCGCAAGCAAGGGAGAACTCATCGTTTATATGATACAAGTGCAGTATCCGAGAGCGGGGAGGAGTACGAGGACTAGATGAGGATGATGCCTCGCTAAACTACCTTTGATATTCTGACTTACAATTAAAGATAAAAAGTCGTACCTAGAACTCGTCTCCACGTGTACCTGGTGGGTCCAGGACGCCACCCGTTCATCCAATGGTCCTCCACACTGAGTTTCAAAGTCGGGTAAATCGGATCTCCAGTGCAACGGAGCCAGGGAATCGACTGCTTCTATCGATATCGAACCCTTGATATCTTCGAAATGAGCCGCAACCCCAAAATGAATTGGGCAAGGTTAATAGCAGAACAGGTGTCGGTGAAATCAAACACCCCCATCGAGGAATCTAAGCCGGTATCTGCCGCTAAAGCGAGGTGCGCTGCAGGCTACAGGAAGGTTAACGTGGAAAAATATGGATTGATTTTGGACTCACCATGCAGCCTCCCTCTAATTGATCGGGGGTGAGCCACCCAAAAATGGCGGTGGCAATCGTACCCGTGCTGGAACAACACAAGCCGACCACAGGCTGATGTATCCCCCACACGCGTCTCTGGTAAAGAGTGCTGCAAAGCAGAGGAACGATATTATAGGAGTCGGCGACTAGAAAGATGGGAACGACAGCAGAAAGACGTCTGCCTCGACCCGAAAGCATGTGCGCTTGCAAGGGTAGGTCGAGAGATTCAACCGAACCATCGCTTGAGTCAGAGTCTGCGGAATGCATCGACTCATTTTCATCTTCCTCATTTCCCAAGCTGGTCCTGGATGTGTCTGAATGGGTTCTAGGCGTAGAAAAGATGGCATGTGCAGCAAGAAGAGTTGCATGTCCGTCGATGAGATTTAGCGGCTGACTCGCCACGTTCTGAGCTCGTGGCATGATGAACGGTGCATTTTCGCTGTTGGGATATATATTCGAATCTTGGTTTATTGCGTGACGAGCATGTCACTTACAGAATCATAACATCTGAGGACAGCGTATTTGCCAGTGCATGGAGGAGCTGAGACCAAAGGGGAACAGTGGATCTCTCGCCACTGTAGTGAGGAAGCTCGGCAAGTGCGTTTAATCCTGCGGCTGTTGACTGAATCAAGACATGGAAATCCTTTGCAGTGTATGATGATGCTACTGAAGGCGCCTCATTAAAAATGGGTGGCTCTGAGAACGTCGAGGATAATTCACTGGAAAGATGCTCCGAGTCGTTACTTGGACTGTCGGGACAGTGAAACGGCGACAGCAAGGAAGCAATGCCGTGCACTGGTTCAGGCCAGCCTGTAGGTTGGGTCACGTAGTGTAGAACCTCGCCGAAAGTCATTGTAAGTCAAGCGGTGTAGACTGGGGAAGCACTGTGTTAGATATACTACGTACGTTAGTGCTAGGTTCAGTAGTATGCAATTGATCAGATGTCAATGATCGACCGAATCTCATTTACTACTAATTATTCGGTCACGTGCATTTTGTATGTATTTTGTCCACGCACTTTGATAATGGTGTTCATTTGTTTCACTACTCAGTATGCTTTATGTCCACTAGCGCAATCTCGCTCTGAAACAAACCCGGCATGTGCGGCGCTTGCAGGTGACCTACGAATCGTGCTATCCAGTTTGGCTTGGTTAACACATCAACCTACGAGTAGGATACTGTAAGCACGCTGGCTTACCTGAGTTCCCATAATCAGTACATATACCGCCGCTGATGCTGAAAGCTAAGCTTTCAGTATTTCACCTTTTGGTGTAACGGTTATGCGGACGGCGGTCTGACAATGTTACAGATACATCCTAAGATTCTTACTATGTGTCTTCAGCAGTAGCATGGATCCACGACTTGTCGACCCTTCATGTCTGGGCTGCAAGTGATATGGAGGTATTCAGCCGGTCCTCGATCGAATGAGGTATGCTCTGACCACTCATTAGACCAATGATGGTGTGCCCTCTAGATTCGTCCGTAGTGCACACTAGTATCAAGATTCCTTGCGCAATTTCCAGCCCAGCTTTGAGTGCTACATTCAGAAAAGGATAAGGTGTCTCTTAGTTTCTCTTAGCTGGTGCGTGTGCAAGGGCGAGTTAAAGGTTGAGCTGTATCACTTTACTCCGTATCTGTCCCTCACTTACAAGTAACTGAATCGATCACGAGTGCACCCGAGTGCAGTCGTCTTTCTGGGCCATCATCTTTATAAGCACGCTATCTGGCGTGTTATAGGCTTTGTCTGACATTTTACATTGTCAATAGACCACACTGCCTTTCAGAATGTCGTCTTCGGGAGTACCTTGTGCTTCTGGCTCAACCTCCGCTAGGCCTTGGTTAAGCAGAGACAATGTAGTTAGAATCGCACGGTGTGCATGAACGGTACCTTTTTTTAAGACCTCGCGATTGAACTAATTTCAATCTCGAGGTTCAATATTGATTAAACGGGATGGATGCTGACTCTAGAATACTGGTCATGTCGCAGAGGACGGCGCATAACTCGACCTGCGACCAATGGTCTTGCAACATTTAGAGTACCTGGAAACCTCGCAACAGAAGAGGCTGGAGAGTTGGCAGACTCCGGGCCTCAGGTCACATTCCATCGACTGAGGGGAAGTTCAAATTGCTATCGACGTCATTCCGTACGTATCATCCTTTCATACACATCACTCTTCGATACATCTTCAACACTTTCCTTTGATTCTCGTCTATCGATATTTAACCGTCGAATATGTCAGTAGTCTTTACCAATGAAGTCTTGGTTCTTTCCCTATCCGAGCTCTTCAAAGTTCACAATCGGAATCCATCCAAATTGAAAGACCAGATAACAGCGTCTAATAGAACTTGTACTTGGGCGAGGACTGAGCAGTGCGTTACATATTGATTGATCCCGTATGAGACTTGACTATGAGTGTGATGTAGCGCTGACCAGTGACAAATAGTACTTGAACCAGCCAAGTGATACTAGTGTTCCAAGTGTGAACAAAAACAATGGTATGGTATAGTGAATGGGTACAAAAAAAAACAAAGTTAGTGTGTTCCACTTGTGCTATACGCATTTCCATCTTTGCCATCTCCTGCCTGCACTGCTTCATGTGCGATCTTCTGCAACCACTTGCTGTGCTTCTGTCCGCCTAGCTGCCACCAATTTTTCATCTTCCTGCCGTTGGCACAACTTGGACCACGGTTTAGATTGAAGCTGGTTCACGTCTATAATAGCGAGTTGCTTCTCTAATACATGGCGGAGGCCTAGGCCATAACGCGCGAGCCGCGGTAGAATAGACACGAACTGCATTGCTTGAAGAGGGTCTCTGATGTCGTAGTGTCGAACGTTACGTTCCATGACGTATATTTGCTACATCACTGGTGAGCCCCTTCAGAAATAGTGAACAAAGAAACCACATACGTTGTTCGTCTTCCACGCCATCGTGACTGCGCCAAGTGTGCCGTTAACAACCAGTCCAAAGATGGGCTTGTCCGTGAGTCCGAGCTCGGAAAGGAAGGTAACCGCAGAGACCAAGTAGGTCTTCGTCTGGTTCATGGCTGTGGAAATTGCGGACTCATCCGTCTTCTTGTACTCGGCCAACAACACTGGGAGTAGTAGGTCCTGTCGATTGGGTTCGTCACAGGATGGATCCTCGGATAGTATTGTTTCCTTTGTCTGCGTCGTCTGGTTGCCGTCAGGATGACAAGGGAATGGGTTGTTCAATTGATTTTGATCAGTTTTCCTGGACTGCGATACGTCAGAAGAGGAGGGACTCGGAGTGATCTGCCGGATGTATTTTTATTTTTTCGCGGTGGTCAACGGGCATTTCAATCTGGTATGGAGTTTCCTCCGTGCTCGTGTCAACCTGAAGCTTTTCTGGCTTTGGACCTGGACTAGCATGAAATATTTTAGAAGCTTTTCTTTCTCCTCGATACTAGAAATGTGCTGGAGTATCGCAGTGGTAACGCCAGAACATGGAATGACAAGGATGGCGTCACATTTCCCAGTAACCGGATCCTTAGAGGAGCGATATGCAATCAGTTCAGTAAAATTCCTCTTCAAGTTGCGAAGGTGAATAGCATCAAGAAAGTGCATTGCTTGATCACGTGCGGCGGCGGCTTGTGTCCAACTTCTAAAGGTCTCCGTGGTAGGAGGGAAACACTGGTATTGTTCAAGACAGAAGGCCTGGTATTCCTGAGCAACTTTGATGGCTTGTGTTGCAAAGGAAGAGTTATCTGCGGCGAGATTGCGAGCGAAGTTCAGCTGTCGCTCTAACCTGGACCAATAATTAAAATGAGGATGACCTGGCATATGAGCCACGCACAATACATCCCGTTGCGAGGGAACAGGTTGGAAGAAGTTGAGAAGTAAAGCATCCCATTCATGACGTCGATCGGCTTCGTTGGCGCCATGCAACTTTGCAACATTATCACACTGGCGAGCACCTTTGACGATATGTAACAACACCGAAAGCTTCGATGAAATAAATTCGACATCCTCCCACGAGGGAACATCTTTAGCGCCGGACTGGCAGCCGGGACCGCCGTTCATGTCGCACAGGTCTGATCTGATGCCCGATACGTAGCTATCTACCTTGGCATTCAAGAGCTGCCCGCGACGTCATGAGAAATAGTAGTAAAGGCGATCCTTCAGACTCACTATGGTTTTAATATTGTCCGACCAGGTGAAGGCCGTTATTTCATCATATATTTCCACCATTTTGTTGATTCCAGTGTTCTTCGCTAGTTCCTCGGAGCGGACTGTAATTCGACCGACGGTGAACGCATTGCGTTCAAAGAGCCAATTCGATAATGTTACATTGTCATTAAGGCCAGTATCTAATAAAGCGGCAAATCTGAAGATGAGAATTGGTCATTGAACGGTTGGTCAGCAAGAAAAAACAGGCTCCATACTGCGAGTTTGGGTACGGGCTGGGTGCACGCGATGACGTCGATGAACTTGTCCTCTTTGATGATTTCTTCGAGGATGATGGTCGCAACTCCCTTCCTCTGCAGGTAAAATAAGATCACGAATAGAGCAACTAATGCCAACTCACCGTCCTTTCACATCCGTCATATGGGCCTCTTGGGGCACCCTAAAGCTTTCAGTGAGTTGTGTGTTGACAAGAGTAACACAGTTCGAATTACTGACCGAATGTTTGCGCCATGGACTTGTTCATCCTCAACAATGGTTGCAAGCAAGGGGGGACTCATCGTTTCATATGACACAAGCGCAGTATCACAGAGCGGGGGTGGAGTATGAGGACTAGAAGAAGATGATGCCTCGCTAAACGACCGTTGACATTCTAACTTGCCATTAAAAATAAAGACTGGTACCTAGAACTCATCTGCACGTGTATCTGATGGGTCCAGGATGCCACCCGTTCGTCCAATTGTCCTCCAGACTGAGTTTCAAAGTCGGGTAAATCGGATCTCCAGTGCAACGGAGTCAGAAAATCGACTGCTTCTATCGATGTGGCACCCTTGATATCTTCGAAATGAGTCCGCAACCCCAAAACAAATTGCGCGAGGCTGATAGCAGAATGGGTGTCAGAGAAATCAAACACCCCCATCGAGGCATCTACTCCGATATCTGCCGCTAAAGCAAGGTGCGCTGCAGGCTATAGGAAGGTCAACGTGGAAAAATATGAATTGATTTTGGACTTGCCATGCGGCCTTCCTCTGACCGATTGGAATCGAGCCACCCGAAGATGGCCGTGGCAATCGTACCTGTGCCGGAACAGCACAAGCTGACCACAGGCTGACGGATCCCCCACACGTGTCTCTGGTAAAGAGTGCTGCAAATTAGAGGAACGATATTATGGGAGTCGGCGACTAGTAAGACCGGGACTACAGCAGAAAGGCGTCTGCCTCGACCCGGAAGCATGTGCACTTGCAAGGGCAGGTCTAGTGAGTCAACCGAATCATCGCTCAAGTCAGAGTCTGCGGAATTCATCGATTCATCCTTGTCTTCCTCGTTTCGCGAACTGGTCCTGGACAAGTCTGAATGAGTTGACATGGCATGTGCAGCAAGAAAAGTCGCGCGTCCGTCGATGAAATTTAACGGCTGACTCGCCACGTTCTGAGCTCGTGGCATGATGAACGGTGCATCTTCGCTGTATGAATATTTAGAATTTTAGTTCAATGCGTGACGAACATATCACTTACAGAATCATAACATCTTGGGACAGCGTATTTACCAGTGCATGGAGGAGCTGAGACCAAAGTGGAACAGTGGATCTCTCGCCACCGTAGTAAGGAAGCTCAGCAAGTGCTTTTAATCCTGCGGCTGTTGACTGAATCAAGACCTGAAAATCCTTTGCAGTGTATGATCCTTCATTGGAAACGAGTGGCTCTGTGAAGGATGATGCACTAGCAAGAGCATGCTCATTGCTTGGCCTGTCGGGACAGTGGAACGGCGACAACAAGGAAGTAATACCGCGTACTGGTTCAGGCCAGCCTGTAGGCTGGGTCACATAGTGTACAACCTCGCCGAAAGTCATTACAAGTCAAGCGGTGTAGACTGGGGAAGCACTTGGTGGTTAAATGTACTGGGTACTACTTAATACTAGGTTCGGTATACAATTGATTCGGAAGGACAAGTCAATGATCGACTGAATTCAAATTACTATTCGGTCACGTGTATTCTTTACGCGTCCACTTAAATGTTTATGTAATTGGGTAAGTTGCCACTTACAGTCACCAGTCCTATGTTTTGTGGACATATCCATGTCTACCAGCGCGGTCTCGCTCTGAAGCACCTCGGGAACCTGCCATCTGCGGTGTTTGCAGACAGCCTATGAAAAGGCCAGATCGTGCTACTCAGCTTCTACTCAGCTTGGCTTGATCAGCATGTCGAAGATAATCAGGAATCTGATTCCCGGTGGAGCATTGTCGAACATCGAGGTGTCTGCAGACGATCTTCTATGAATTGGACATATCCTACGCTTTATCTCCACCAGCATGGATCCACGGCTTGTCGACCAATCGTATCACATCTCACTCTGTAAGGAGATTTTTCAAAATTCTCAAGAAGACTATGAACCCGATGGTGTCATCTTCGGCCCGCCTGCCCTGCCTACAGAAGTCCCCAAACGACTTTCACAGTGTGGTTGCTGCTGTAGCCAATGTTACATCCAGGTTTATTGTCAGCCGTCTCAGTACCACCGCTGACAATCACACTGGCACCAGGTGGACCATTGGCATTGGAGGGGGTATTCGGCCTGATGAAGAGGATGAGGTATCCGTATACTTAGCTGTTGGGACGTATGTAATGTAAATAATGGCAAATCACGATATGAGGTTTTCAGTGGTGACACCAGCCTATCTGCCAGTGCCAATGTTCAAAATATATCCTTGTACTCTACAGCGCAACTTCTACATGGCTGCAGGCTACATGATATTTAACAGACCGCTACCCAGCCTACCGGCCGATTTTCGCGCACTTCGCCGCTCTCCAATTTGTATTTCAATAGGCCCGGATCTGATATTTGAAACCGTCGTGAAAGCCTCGTTCAACGATCCCTGTTTGGTATAGTCTCGGTCGAACCGCATTGAGCGAGGGACTTTGCCAAAAAAGCAACCTACTCTATAGTACGAAAACCTTCTGGGAACAGGAAATCCCCAGATCAATACTCAAGTTGAAACTTTCAGTTCTGCATTTCTCGTGAGTTTATAATGGCGAAATAAAATAATAACAGTGAAGGGCATCTCCACCGATCCATGAGTGCATTGCGTCACGACTGTGGAAGTATTCATAATTTATATTGGTCACGTTAGCTGTGAGATTTTTTTTCCGCCACTCACTGATCAAACATCCGAGTCTCAGAATCCAACTATATCTGAAACAGGGGTATGACGACACTGGCTAGTACTTAGTACTATCGCACGGACAGAAAGGAGTTATATCCTGGCAGTATACCTGGTGACGACCACCAAATCAAGGGTGCAGAAGTCATTTAGTCACTGGTCGGTCGACTTTTGCTAGAGAACTTGCTGACAGAACTTGCTGACAGATCTTTGCGGATCTGAGGCCAATGGATAGCATTCCGGCTCAGAGCCATTTCGCATCCCATATGACAACTCGAAGGTGATGGTGGCAACGAGTCGGAACTAGGAGCTAAGAGTTCGTGATTCATTAATTCTGCGCTGACTCAATTATATTTCCAGAATTCCGCCGACGGGCCGCACAAGCTGCTACTGTGTAGCAAATGGGGCTCGCAACATGCGCAGCAGGAAGGTTTAGTCCATGCGAGTCGGCGGTTCCCGAGTCAGAATACCCGTTCCTCCGCAATTCCCCCGAGTACGATTAAACTTCGAGCAGACGCAGAGGCGCACTGTAACCTCGGATCAACGATAAGATTTATCCAGTTCGGCAGAACGAAGCTTGTAGTATGAACGGATTTAGAGCACTCACTGCGCGCTCTGTTGAAACATCTAACCCCATCCAGACTAGTCCCATCAGAGGTACACTTTGTTTGCCTTGTAACAATACGTATTAGCAATCAAAATATCATAGGGATCAATACAAAACCGCCCGTCAGCGAATGTAAGGAGAAGCGAATGAAAGAATACATCGAGCTAAACCAAGACGTAAACAGCTCAAGAAAACGCCGTAAGCAAACGTTACATGAGCTAGTATCCTAGTAATACACAAATGTAGCATGTACTATGATAGCTTAATCACGAGAAATGTCAAAGGAGGACATACAACATGCGTGAAGAACGACAGTGAAGCTTTGAAGGTACTGCTCTGTAAGGAAATAAGCGCTGACCGGTTGGTGAGGCGAGCAGGGGGTCTTCCTGTTTGGGGTGGTATGCTGCCACAAATGAGTTCCGCTTCCTGGGGTACTGGTACATGTGCCTGCGGCTTAATCAATTGGGCTGACAATCTTCAAAGCATGATTTCGCGGATCTGATGAGTCAAGGGGGCCATCAGCGTTCCTGCGAAAATTTTATCCCAATCGGAGAGGGGGTAACTCACGTTTTTGCTTATGACAGCACTAATAACGTTGATTTTCGAACAATGTAAAAGAAGCCCACAAAATCGGACGGTTACGTGATGCCAGCAGATAGAGCAGAGATTGGTTGCAATGATAAGATCGTAGAGGAAAATTAAGGTTGAAATTGGAGTATGCAAGATTGTGTCCCGGCGATAGCAGTATGTTTTGGAGCACGATAGCGAGATGCGAACGTTGACGATGACATGGATAAATCGTAAGATGAAGAGCAAAAAAAAGAAACATCAAATTAGTGCCGCGATTTGAAGATTCGATCGAAGAACGATGCTATGAAAGGGAAGGGAAGAGTGGAGGAAAATGGATGAGCGTACGGTTGAACGACATCACTGGCGGGAAGGGGAAGGATTAATAGAAGAAGGAACTTACTCTGGAAAGCAAGGAATTAGTGGATCGATTCTAAAGATATCCGCTTAGTCACTGACCTTCAACAGCGGCCATCACTACTCTCAACATTTCTGTATCAGTTGCAGTTGTTACACTTTCTGACGTTAAGGCTGTATCTCTACTATATAAAAGAAAAAGCGTACTGGATGTAGATTTCGCGCTCTTTCGAACGTCCAGCTTTGTGAGCGAGCCGCGTGAAACGTCGCCGGAAGTAATCTCGTCCAGCTTTTGCGTCCCCTGGCTCACCCTCGTAATCCTGATTTACATTGAGTAAGGATAGCTAGTTAGAGAAAAATAACTCACCGGGAAGAAGTTTTTGATGTCAGAGTTGACGATCTTCTTTTGGAAGAGGTCATCCTTGTTTAAGAAGAGAATCTGATGCGGTAGCACGTGTGAAATACTTTCAAAATCACAAGGACAACCGAACGTACTATCGATGTCTGCTTGAACCATTGCGAATGGCATATTGAGTCCCATATCGTCATAGCGTCTTGCATTTGGTTCTGAAATAAAAAAACAAAAGCTCGTCTTCAGACAGATCACAACATGCAAGAATAACTCACGGCATCCCGATCCTCAACAAGACATTGGTCATACCCGCTTAGACTGACCAGAAATAGAATGCTGGTGACATCCTGGAAACAGTGAATCCATTTTCTCCGCTCGCTCTTCTGACCACCGACGTCGACCATAAGCATTTCATGGTCTTTGAGATGGAAAGTTGTCTCGGTTATTCCGATAGTACGAGCTCGGCACTGGATGATATCTTGTTCGGTTGGGTGATATGATGGGTCGAATAATCTGTCTAGTGAGGAGAAAAAGTATGACAGGCTGTAGTGGGAGTTGTGAGTTGTCGAAGGAAGCAAGGCATACAACACGAGGCTCACTTTTCAGGAAGAGCAGCCTCGTTCCCTCTGCCGCATGCCTGTTGAACCCCACTGTCAGCCCAAAGATCTCTCAAGGGCTCGTAGTATGACATAGGAAAAGACTCCTGTTCACGGATATCCCGAGCATTCTGAATGAGTTCCACATGTGGTAGGTTCTCCTCCGCAATTTCGAGCTCCATGTCTTCCATGGCCTCGAACACGTAATTCAGGCCCGTCGTTAGGTTATTGAACACTAGCTGACGGTATGTCTCAATCTCGGCTGCCGAAAAGGGTACCTTATGAATCAGTCGCATTTGCTGCGAAAGGACGGTCGTGAACTGACAGCAAGTGAACTGGGAGAAGTAACTTACCTTGAGAACCGTGGATTTTCCTGAGTCGCCAGACCCTAGGAGAAGAACCTAGGTGTTATAGATGAAGGTGAATAACATGCGGGAACTGGTTCTCAAACGTACCTTGACCTGGGAAGTCATCTTGGCCTTAGCCTATATAATAGATATGGTCAATATCATGTGCGGAACGACGAGAAAAGGTCAGCATCATTCGGTGGTAGACTCACTTCCTTGAGATATTTCTCCGCTTCTCTGTGCCTCCGCTTATCTTCGTCTGAGACATCCACCATCCCCCCTGTTGACATGCATGCACCCATGATGTCTTAGTCTAGAGCAGAAACAAATACAAGGCCCTAGGGCTATGAATCCAACGGCGAAGAATTACAACTGGAGGATAGTTTGGATGATGGATGTGAGTGAGAGGAGAGCCGGTGAATTGATGGTCCAGAAAGGAGTAACAAGTATCAACACGTGGGCAGTGCCTGCCGCAATGATTAGTGTGTTTCGAATGATAACTTTCCAGTACAAGAAGGGACGGCGTCCTGCCCACGAAAAAAAAAGAAGTACAGATTACTAGTGGTGTCCACCTGAGGCTTTGAAGTGGTAAGTAGTAGTGAGCGCGGACCGGGGGAAAGATCCTATCTCGGCTAATGTTCTGCATCTTCTTTCAAAGCCAGCAAATTTTCATCGCGATTAAACCGCGGACGTTCCTTCAAAATTATCTTACGATACAGATCGCAAGTCTACTACTAGTGGTCTCATCACTACTGAAACCCCTCCAAGCCTTGCGAATGTGATAAGATCTTGAGCTGTATGGCACCAGCTACCGCAGTACGGTATGTCTCACGTACTACAATAATAGATGTCAACTCTAAATATGATTGTGATTGGTAACCGCAGGGTTGAAAAATTATACTGACAGCGTCGACGTCGTAGCGGAGGCCGCAACCTATCATGACGGTGGCGAAAAATTCGACCAACTGGAAGGCTCCGACACTCTCGCATACAATCAAGTGCCCTTGTGCTCTTGTGATGCGGCCCCACTCCTTAGAAACGCTTGCTATACAAGGGAATCAACGCTCAACATTGACGAACGTTCTGAACGTTGAACCACATGCACCCCAAAAAACCCGATCGTCTAGCCTTTTCCCCACTGGGAATAGAAGATGGAATACCACAAAAAATAAGTCCCATGAGAAGGTAGCCGCCTCAAATCAAGAATTATAAACCAGTCGATGAGTCGACTTAAGTAACCCATGGGCCATGGGAGGGATTCGAGGGAATCATTATCTCCCACGGAAAACAGGTACGAGTGGGATGATTTCTCTATAGCTAATTCTGTATGTTCCTATAGGTTGCACGGTTTCGCCGGACAGCATGGAGCCTGCCTACTATAGCTCCTCCTGCCGACAACGACGTATTGCTTACACTTCGGAGTATCGCACTACGAAACGACTGGTGTGGTTCAGTTACGAAGCGTTTGGGAATGCCGCGGATGTGACCTATGTTGCCTGGTACCTGTAGCAGGTCTGACCTCCAAGATAAGTGACCAAAGGAAGTGTGTTAACGCAAGGGCCATCCGTCGCTTGGCGTAGTCAAGTACTCTGACAGCTAACCCGATCATTGTCTCTTCCGGAGAAACCAGTATATGTCTCCCTTTGTCAGTTGTCTCGACCCTTCATTTGTATGGATCGTACCTAACGTGTTTGTCAAAGAACACAGCCCGGATCTTCAGGCCAATCATCAGCATTCATGCGGCCAGAACCTACACCCCGCTAAACCGCCTCAATGTTTTTCCAGCCGCATGTTAATGATGCCGTTGTGTTCTTGTCCTTCTAGTTATTTGTGGCAATACTAGCTCGGGACTACAGGTTAATACAATTCCCTACTCGCAATCTGCGTAACAATCGTCCTAATCCAGAGACCGCAGGCCATCTCGTAATGGTATGCACTGTGCAGGTTCCTCATCGAAGACTGAATTGAGAAAGTGCCAGACAACTGGTGTGTCCTGTAATGTTTGTCATCTCACCCGGCGCCACAGCAATGTCGTGAAGTGTCGATTTAGGAGGAAGGAACAATCTTGCGGCGTACCCTTGGACACGAAGTGGTCGAGATCTTCGACTAGAAGATGTGCCGACTATTTGACTCGTGAAGATAGACCTCTGGTGCAACTTCCTCATCCGTCGACCATCTGTCCTCAGCGCTCAGCTCCAGTATTTGCGATCAACTTAAAGCTGTATCTCGATATTTCTGAATAGATGTATTGACATGGTTGTGGCGCATGATGCCTTTGTAGAAACCTGTCTCCGTGCTGTGAAGTCCAAGAAGGACTGTTCTCATGTATCACACAAGATGTATTGTCTTTCCATAGATGGAAATGCTGCGCGTTGAACGGACGTTCAAGGTAGACTGATCTGTTCATTTCAAGGTATGGCATCACTTGCATTGGGGTTCCCAAGTCATACACAATATCGCAGCAACGGGGGCTCAGCCGATCGATAGCTATTTAAGTTACCTGCAGCAAGTCGACGGCCGTGGGATGAAATGGATCCACTACATAGAACTTGTCACGGAAGTGTATAATGAACAGATTCCTTCTCTGTAAAGTAATAAGTAGTGTAAATGAGCTCAGCTCGTAAGTAATGGAAAATTGAAGGAGTATCTGCTTATAGGTACAGCATGTTT
The DNA here is from genome assembly GCA_016800925.1 of Suillus spraguei. Classification (NCBI taxonomy): domain Eukaryota; kingdom Fungi; phylum Basidiomycota; class Agaricomycetes; order Boletales; family Suillaceae; genus Suillus; species Suillus spraguei. Next base: position 105,169 of record JABCPU010000176.1, read on the forward strand.
TGAAATCAAAAGATACCATGACATGCTACACCGCCCAATACACAGTGACCCTGGCTTCATGAACTTTAGTTTCAGAGTTTGGAAACCGAGCATGAGCCAATATGGTCATGCAATCCCCCACCTGCAAGCTGCGCACCATTTTCCCCACTTCTGCGGTCTTGGCATCTTGCTTGTCGAAGGTATTATCCAGAAAGTGCCAAAAACAGTCACCATCGGCATCCTTGTCAAATGAATCGCTTGCGTGCCAGAACATGGTGTGGTCTGATCCCGAGGTCTTCGCCGCAAGATTTTTTAGCAGTTTCATGCCAGGAGGGAAGAATGGTCTGCCGGTGTCTCGTGGGATGACTGATAGCTCTGCGTTGCACTCTTCGAAAAGAAAACGTGCCGGCCATTCGATGGGGTCAGAGATGGGTGCTTGCAATCTCTCTATGCTCATATCGCACCATATGTATGATGCGTTGAACGTATGAGGAAACTGCTTGCGCAATCTTTGATCATGAGTCCAAAGCTGAAACTCTATCTTTCTGCACGGATGTGATGATAGCACCGGCGCGCATGGCAAGGAGTCGTCCTGTCCGCCAATTCGTAACTTCTTCTCCCAAGCTGCACCACCGTCCTCGAAGTCCTTCTCAACGAACTTGAAGTTGCCCTCAGTGCCGTGAACACCGATAGGGAGCGTTCTTATAAATATTCCATCTATGCACGGCTTTCCGTTCCTGTAAGTTGGAACGGTGATAGGCCGCTCGATGTAGATTGTACTGTGTGGCCAGTAAGATGCGTCGTCGATAATCCCGTCAATAAGTTCCAAAGGAAGCTTGCATTGTAGGTATCGTTTTACTTGTAAGACATCCGCATAGTCGGTTGATACTCAGTTGGTTCTACGTAACAACTACCACCTGACGAGATCGTGATACATGCCTGATAACGATCTCAGTAAAAGAACCACCGCACCTGGCTGTGGAGAACTGTATTCCTCAACAGATTCCATATAGATGAGAGTTTTTGGGTGGCGAATGGTCAGATTCAAGCCTGTATATACAATGATGGCGAACTAGCGACTTGAAGTTGAGTTGTTGACTGATAGTAGATAGCAGAGAGTGTGACACAGCCACCCGCGCATTCGAGGAAGTCCATAACATCCACAAAGTCTTCACCACTACTTGTGGTAACACTGTATCACGATGGTCAAAAATCCTCGGAAACGTCAAAAGACTGGCAAAATACAACATAAACCAGTCCCGCTAGGTGCTGACCCGCACAATGATACCAGTAAAGACGACGAGGAGAGGCGTCTCGAAAACTTGCTATTCGGTGTCCCATATGCTCCTGAGAAGGATAGCAAAGAAATCATGGTTGTGTCTGATGATGAATCAGAGGATAGGCAATATGAGGCAGGACGGGAGTTTGAAAATTTACTCGACTCGGATGTACGTGCAGAACTACTTGAAATCACGCTTCATTATTCACGTCACTTATAGCTTTTTTTCGTGGATGATAATGCTGGACTATCCGACCTTAACCAAGCTCCTCAAGACCATGTACAGTCCGATGCCGAAGATAACGAAGAGCCCATAGTACTGGAGGACCCAGAAAGTGATGAAGATGAAGAAGTCTCCATCATTCGCCAGGACATCCCCCAGCAGCCCAAAAAAACCAAAGCTCCCGCATGGACAGACCCAGACGATATAAATGTTCAAGTCTCGCTTGCATCAAATAACCGTCTTCGCAAACTGCGTGACGCGCCCTCCGATGATACAGTGGGAGGACGCGAATACGAGCGCAGATTACGCAGGCAATTCGAACACATAAACCCAGCTCCAGACTGGGCATCTAGTGCGCGCAAGAAAGGCGAACGTGCAAAGAGGCGACGATCATCGGCTTCTGGATCTGAGAGTGGGGAAGATGTTGTGTCGGAGCTGATGACATCAACGGCTGGAATTTTGAGGGCTACAAAGTCAAGACCTATACTCCCGAGCACACTCTCCATTGAGCGACTGCGAGATGCTAATCAAGCTGCACCAGCTGAGGGCGAAATCAAAACGGTTGCTTTTCATCCTTCGCCTCACATTCCCATTCTTTTGACTGCAAGTGCAGACCGCCGCCTAAGACTTTTCCACGTGAGTGTTGATTCTCATATTTTCGTACTTAAACTCGAACTTTGTTGATAGATTGACGGTCTCACGAATCCTCATGCCCAAACTCTTCACGTCCCTTCACTTCCCATCACCAATGCCGTTTTCCATCCCAGCGGCACGTCCATATTGATGACTGGTCCACGACCTTTTTATTACACATATGACCTTCAGTCCGGAGCCTCTCACCGTTCTCCTCGAGGCCTATGGGGTACCACATTCTCTTCGGGCCGTGGGGACCAAGGCGCGAGCATGGATATCTCTTCCTTCAACCCAACAGGGGAAATTCTCGCTGTTGCAGGACGGCGAGGCCATGTTCATCTTGTCGACTGGCGATCAGGTGCAGCGCAAGTCGTGGGCGAACTCAAGGCGAATGCGAACGTAAAGTCTCTGTGGTGGTCGAAAGCTGGAGCTGGCGAGCTTCTGGGCTTGACAGAAGATTCACAGATTTATGTTTGGAATATTGGGCAACGCAAGTGCGTAAAACGATGGCAGGATGAGGGCGGGTTCGGCAGTCGATTATTTGGTGGAGATGGTCAAGGAAAATATCTAACCATTGGGTACGTTTTTGTTTTGTGAGGCAGATGTTCACACTGACGATATGGCCTCAAGTTCAAACACAGGTTTGGTCAATGTCTACAATGCAGAGAGTACGATCGATCTTGAGGGAGGCAGACCAAAGACTTTAAAAACGATTGGGAACCTGACAACAAGTATCTCGACGTTGCGGTTTAATCATGACTCCCAGTTACTTGCTATCGCAAGTAACGATAAAAAAGATCAGATGCGGATGGTGCGTCAATGTTGCGTCTTTCACAAGCTTTCATTCATTTAACTTGATGCGTTTATATAGGTCCATTGCCCGTCTTTGACAGCATTTGGGAACTGGCCCACGTCAAGTACCCCTCTTGGACATGTAACCTCTGTCGATTTCTCCCGTGGGAGCGAGTACCTGGCTATCGGCAACACTCGCGGTCGTGTACTACTCTATCAGCTGCGTCATTTCTCACAGCAATAAAAATGCATAGTCCATTGGTCTTTGCTACGGATACAAGAACGACACGTAACAATACAGATGTGGGGTGATCTAATCGCCATGTCGAAGTTATTTGATGGTCGTGCGATCGCTTCATCTAGTCGGGTAGCGTGCTAGGAGGTCGCTATAGGTTGTCGATATCTGTTGCGGGATGCAGTGAAGTCTAATTTTCCATTGTATCTTGCCTACCTTTTCTGCGCGTTGCCTACCATCGGGAACGAAGCGGCAGATAATGGTGGAGCATTCGAACCAACGCTTTGCTTCATCAACCATGGATGCACTGAGGTAGACGAGTCCTGTATCAGCATATGACCCATGAGATATTCACTGACTGAAGACACTCGAGGCCAGTGTTGTACGCTGTGCTGAGAAGCCACTGACGCTCGTCCAGAGGGTAGAGCTTCCGTATACGTGAGCTAAGATACAATGCGAGACTAGAATAGTACCAGGTCACTGCCGTCCCTAGCGTCGCCATGCTCCTCCAGGACAGCGATGGCTTGATCCACGTAACCAATTGCCTTGGATCGATCGGTTCCTGTCGCTCTTGTCAGTAGTATGATGCACATCGCTCGGAGCCAACGAGCAAATTTCTCCAGAGAAAAGTGCCCGCGGGCCAAACATGCGTGAAGTGTGGCCTACGACGCAGAATCAGCTTAAGGAGTCGACGCCCGCGCGGACGTACCTCTAGCGCTGCGAAAAGAACTAGGTTTGGCTAGCATGCGGTTGATCGTGAAGTTAAAAATAATATCTACCATGTATGGGGCATTTCTTGTCTTCCCACTAGGAGTAACGTTTAAGAAGTCATGCACAGAAGAGTTATTGTGTCTCACTAGAGCGTCAGCGAATGCCTCGTACGTCTCCAATGAGTCACGATCGGATCGAGATGCTTCCTACATGCGGAATAAGTTCCTGCCTGATGTGTTAACAGGGAAACATAACCGTTCCTCAATTGTAGCCAGGACTGTGGTCCAATCTGACAGGTGCGATGCCGTTTCAACCATGAAAACTCGTAAAATCTGCAAGGATGACTCAAGTCGAGGAAGGTCCTCTTGCGATACCTTCTCCTCTCGTACAATCTTGCTGATACGCTGTAATGATTGATTGATCTCGTTGAACAGATCGCGGCATTTCTCAGACTGAAGCAAATCAGTAAAATATCTCGAAAGAGGATCTTGACGTACTTCGATCGATTCCGTTTGCGACCGCAAACGTCTGAAAGACATAACTATGAGAAAGTTATGACCCTGTAGTCTTCCAGGGAGGATCGAGGGTGCGTACCACGGCCCGAGGCGGATGCAAATGAGGTATTCACCAAGTAAACGTAGATCGCCTGGTCTACATCTACAGTTGCATGTAGAATGTAGAGTTCGAGAAGCTGCGTGATGGGATTAAGCCCAGGAAAATGGTTGTCAAACAATTACTGACTCGTCTGGCTGCGTCAAAGATGTCAGATATCTGATCTTCTCTGTCTTCCCAATCTGAGCAGGCTTGGATAGCACAGTTATATGCAGTCCTCCAGAGCCAGGATATATCTCTGGCAAGCATGGCAGGTTGTTCACAAGTTTCCGCAACGGTTACCGCTGCCACATTCACCACGTTAGAATATGTGTGGGTGATGCATAAGTTTCGACCAACCAATTCTCAGGTGGTGGAGTAATGCTACCACTAAGCGATCCCTGACGAAATTTCAGCTCAGCATCTCGATACCCGACACCACGATAACTCACAAATCGGCAGCGGGTTCTCCTAGGAGCTTGACGATAAGCCTGATAATACATCTTATCAGCGTCATAGCTTCGCTGATGTTCTCTACATTCTCTCGGAAATTGAGCGTTTCGAGAAGAGCCTTTAGCACATTCATAAGAAGACTTTTCATGTCCAGGTCATGCGCCAGCCGACAGGCCAATAAAATCATCTTGCGATCAAAGTTCACGGCGTGCACCATATTTCGTATTGTTTTTATCGCTGATAAGTGACCGACCGACCGATTAGAGGTGACCAATCTTTCTTCAGAATGGAGATAGATACCTTCATTTTCCAGTCCTGAAATGAGCATAGATGAGATAGAACCACACTATGAGGCAATGCACCTCCAGACCTTGATAAACCGCAATAAGAAAGGTTACATATTGCGTGGTGGCTTCTGTGTCAGGACAGCGGCGGATGATCGACCCCGCTTGAGCGTAGTCCTTTAGCTTAAGATGTGCTAGGGCAGCCTTCCGAAAACACTTCGAACTGCTGACAGGGCCCAAACTTGTAAATATAGAATGTGTACCGCAACTAAACCAATCCGCAGCTTCTTTCCATCGCCCTGCATGGTAATGGCGATCGCCGTATTGCCATAAAAGCTATGGAAATGTTCGAAACTCCAATATAACTGATTGAGCGGAATGGAGCGTTCACGCACCGTGATGCAAGCCGTGGCCGGAGCTTTAAGAAGTTCAAACTCCACGTCACCCAACTCTACGCAGAAAGGTAAATAATTCGCACAAGCCGTGCAGCAACAAGAAGGCTTAAATGAGACTTACATACCTTTGAAAGATGCATGCAGATCTTGTATGGCTCTGTCGTGTTTGTTATCTTTGGAACAATGGAATATGAGAGATATGAGAAGTCTTTCCACGGCGTCTGTGCCCCAAGAGCACTGCAAGGCCCGATGAAGGCAGTACTGAATTGCACTCGTGACTAATTGGCTACATCCGCACTGAATCAAAGGAACACTCCGCCGTATCAGACAACTTACTGATACTGGGAAAGCGTCCGAAGTTCCTGTAGGACACTTTTGAAACGTGATCTGAGAAAATGGAATAGATTACAGCATTCCCATAAACTCACTCGGTAAGATTGCTTTCTGAATATGTCAGGTTGTCAATGATGGCTTGTAGGGCTAATGAAGAACGTGAGCAACGCGCCACTATACGTGGAAGATTCCGGTCCAGGAAAGTTCACCTTGAAGAAGAACAGTATCTCCAGCTTTTCGCCGCTTTATGACAGCCAACTTCATCCATCGGAGTTGCTGGTATTCGGACCTTACCTACAGAAACGTGGGTAAATACCGCTTGGGCATGTCACTGGCAGGACTGTGCTTACGTTGTCTACAGAAGGATCAATAGTTGCAATAACTTCTTCTAGCGCGGTTTCCGCTCTGATCAAATTCTCTGGATCCTGGGATGATGACAAGAAGTAACCACGGGCTAATAGGGGGCCGATCTGAGTCCCGTTGGTACCATGGATGAGTCGAGTTCACTTACCCAGACTCCTGAGAACGGATCTCTGACTAAAGTTGAATAAGGAGTGATTGGCATACTTGAAAATACTCGCCTTGAGCTCAGTAAGCTCAGCATTAGTCGCGCAGTCAAGAGGCTCGATAACGGAAAACGCCTTTTGCATCCATCGAATAGCCTCGCTGGCCTTACTCTCCTCTGACACCGGTTTGCTATCCTGATAGCAACTTCTCAAAAGTGATTTGCCAATGTCAAGAAGCTTAGTCGCTAGCGTCTCTCGCTGAAAATGTTTACCATGAGAAGTGTATCGACCAAATAGGACTTACGTCATGATTGGACAGGAGAATGAGCCGTCCGTCATTCTCTATGAGGACAATCAGAGTGGCTCATATCAACAAAGACTCAGGGACGACCTGTGATTTTGTCAGCCATAAAGGCCGCTAACCCTTCATTTCCTTCCCTCCAAGCCTATTTCACGAGGTTCTAAATATATCAACGCCTCCACATCACAAAGATCAGAGTCCTCACTGCTTCCATTCTGGTTGAAAGGTAGACAGCTGTAACGCATGCCCTGGCTTGCTGATTTGTGCCACTCGGGTCGTCAATATTTCTCAGCGCTTCTTCATACTTTGAGAGAAAATTAATACGAACGATAACTAACACAAACAAGGGAAAAAATAACCTTTGCAGCACAACTTAGCACGCTCGATGCGGTGTCATTGTGGCCGAGTTCTGGATCCGTGGCCACAATGTTATTTGAAGATACGGAATATTGAATATTGGCATGAAAACGCACCGGACAGGGTTGCGCCAGTCTTGCTCGCAATTTGAAGAATATGTAATAATGCTGATAGAATGAGCGACAATCACGCAAGAATTCTGAACTTCTTCCAACCTTCGGCGTCAGGCTTAGGTTCTAACCCTGCTTCCATGAGGCGAAATCCAGCTAGCCGTACTGCCAGTGGCAAGGCGTTAGGTGAAACCGATCACAGTAAACAAAGAAGCATACAAGCGGCGACAACAACACGGCTGTCAGGCGCAGAGCCTTGGCGGACCACACCGGACGCATTCCACAGGCTGACACCTAAAGCGAGACACTTGGGGTTTCATGTTTGTTCGCACTGATGCCGAACAATGATACGAACCTTCCAGATCAAGGACATCTGATAACTGACTCTTTTTGCTCGATTTCAGGCGCTGTTCTGTGAATGTCTGTGCAAGCGATGCGATCTTATGTAAATCTCTTGTTACGGTTTCATCCCTGGTAGCTCCGACGTCCTTCAGCTTCGGTTTGGTCTTGATCAAGAGTTCTTGGGTTACAGCGGGAAATATCAGGAATATGAATACGTTTGATGGAGTCGGAGATTGACACCTTTGATTTCGTCATAGAGTTCCTGTGGACTCCGAGTCCGACTCTTCTTCCCTCCAGGAGACATATCACTATTCTGATAACAAAATAAGTATAGGTGTAAAAGCGCGTTTCGTCACGGTGTGACAAAACGCGTAACTCCAAATCCGGTTGGTTAACTTAACAAATTTTAAAAAAAAATTATTTTAGAACTCGTTCTTATTAGATACCGTTTACGGCGGCCTTCAAAGTTGCTGTACAGAGACAATGGACAAGGAAGTAGCCGCATGGAAGGTTCGTGTTATTTTGCATGGAATAATATTGACATTGAAAATGATGGGGTATCGTTAGGAGGCTCGGAGAGACGGGATATTCGCTGGCCTGACATCGGGTCTAGCAGGAGGTGATATCACGTTCCATGTGCCTTGTGACTGATATCTAATGGCTTGCCGTCACAGCATTAGTAGGCTCAAAATTTATGGGCTTTGGCCGGAATAAAACTATTATCAGTGGTGCTTGTGAGTTCACTGATGGGTGACTGATATGAAATTCGATTGAAACGAACTTGTCTCTCAGTGACGGGTCTGTTATCCGGTTACTTCTTCACCCAGGCGTTCCTTTCCTCCAACATGGCTCAATTGAGATCAAAATCTATCTCGTCAGACACTGAAACCGATCCTTGGCCCCCCAAATAATTCGGAAGGCCATCATTATTAGCCTGTGAGTTGGCGTTTGTACATGGCATTTGTATGAGGCGTCGAAATCTGTCAAATGTAACTCCAAATGGCCTACGTTCTATTACTAGGCGTGGTAAGGAACAAGTCCGACATGAAAAACCCTCATTGTCAATGCCCCATGCGTATCTATCAGACTGGTATCCGTCTGATTCATCCAACCGTGATATGATTCCTACACATGCCATTCTGGTTGCAAGTGGTGATGGGTTACTCCGGGATGAACGCTAAATACTCTCGTATGAGTTTAGGTCGTTTCGTCACATTGGCAAACCTATTTCTGAGCTGCTCCGTTCGATTACGGTGAGAACGAGTCCAGAACTCTCAAGTCTCGTTACAATGAGGACATAGGGGCACAAAGGACTGGGAAATGGACGTCCCGAGGCATACCGTGACGGAACGATCCGTACCAAATACCACGCAGACAGATACTTGTAGCAGGGGCATCATGCGATCTGTAACAGGGCTTAGTGACAGGATGGGTACCGCGGAGTGCGGAGCTGGTTATGATCAGGCATGATACCGTCATTCTCACTCACCTATGCGGGAAAAAGATGGCTTTTGTGCACATGCATCCCAGACTCGGAAGATCATTGACATTGAAATTTTAGGCTGTTTCGGCCATAGATCTGTCGAATAACAGTACCGTAACCGTACAGTTGCCAACTTACCACAAGACTTAATAAGTACATCATATCAACTTCATATGGCCTACCATTGGTTCATCAGTAATCCCATGAGCTCCGACGACTTCGATACTGGTCAAGTTTAGCATTTATTCTCGTACAGTAGCTAACTATGAGGGGTAATGTAATCTCTGCTTGATCTTTGCGAAGAAAGTGGAAATGTAAGTGAAATACAAATGAGGATGCCGAGAATGTATGTCAGTGTCAATGAATGATATTGCATGCAACGAAATGATAAGTGCTAACTGTAAGTTGAAGTTCGATGTGAAAGTGGAACCGATGAGATGCAATAATTGTGTGCATTAAAACAGAAATGAGTAGCTGAGGACTATCTGCCATAAGACCAATTATAAGGATATACGGGTGATTCCCGCTGACTAGAAGCTGAGTAAAAATGGACGCCAGGTGGTCCTGCGTTGGCGAAAGGAGCCGACGGAACTGCGTTTTCCCGTAAGGGAGGTAATTGCAAAGAACTTTCGCCATACGAAGGTGGTCGAGCAAGCTTACGAGACCAGACAGCATCGTGTAAGTGAGGAAGAGGCACAGCTCGCACGTCGACATGCATCTCGTAAGGGCTGACAGACTCAGACTGAATGTCCTGTGGCATGTAAGAAGGGGGTGGATAAGATGGCAGCGCCGGAGGCTGAGGCTGGTAACAACGCAACCGGGCTTTCCGGCGCACCCTTTCCTCTTCCGCTGCATAGTCGGTTGATGACCCAGCAAGTGAGTAATAATAAAGGTTCTACCACGAATGTCAGACAGATTACGTGAATTGCGAAGAAAGTACATACTTGAGGAACGTTCACCGGTCCTTCCGCACAGTACGCAGCCACCAAAGTTTCCGGGCGTGTATCACCTTTGTGTGACTGGGTGGACTGTGCGGACCGTACTGAGTGTGGCGATGATGATAACGACATCTTGGCAAAGGACTGCAGAGATTCAACTGGCGATGCCGAATGCGGAGCAACTGGATAATTGGTTTCCGGAATTTGCAAAGTCATGCCAGTGGGACGCTTCAAGGGCGGTAACTCGTGGAATGATGACGAAGTAGGTGAGAACGCATCTGCTGCCGAACGTTTCAAACCGGGGGCAAGACTCGGCGAGACAACGGGATTTGGTGGTGTCACGTGATATGAGGATGAATATGTACGAGGATGAACAGGCTGCTCGGGCGAAGTCGAACGTGCGCGATGGGAACTGGAGTTGCACCTCCACCTGTAAGAGCGAATTGGTGCTGCGGACATCGGTTGAGTGTGACGAGGCGTCCTATGCCGAACGCGAGCATGGCGCCATCTACGACACTCTCTTTCTTTGGCATAAACGAGCCCCCTCAATAAGTGCATCCACGAATCATACGTCTTCTTTGAAATATAAAGGTTGAAATTGATGCCCATCAGAAATTCTTTTTCCATGCGGGTAATTTCAGTCAACTCGATACCAGAAACCTCCGACCATGTCTTATTGGTGTAGGTGTTGCTAGGATAATAATTAAGAACAGTGACATAATTAGGCACAGCGAACTCACTCGTCGAGAAATTTATTTGCCATCATGAGCGCGGCAACTGCGATGCGAAACTCACTTCCCGGTAAACCAGCGGTGAAACGGTTACGTTCCTTGAGCCGCCATATGTAATGGAGAGAGAGGACGATCACCGATTGGCTGACTTGGGTGGTTTCTAGCAACTTCTGCATAAAGGAGACAAAGGTCGGTGTTGCAGCAAGCTGAAGAGAGGAAGTAGCGGCAGGAATTTCAGGGGAGTATGGAGGTGTGAGTGGTTGGGTAGATGTAGAACTCGAAAGTGACACAGAGAACCACAGGTAGCATATCATTTCGCAAGTTTTCTCTGCGATATAATGCGACGATCTCTTCAAAGAGTCGTCAAACCAATCGATTGGCCGAGGGACATCTTCAGACGCTGCAGGCTTTTGATGAAAGGGGTGCGCGTGCTGGTCCATTTCATCGACATACGGTTGGGGCGACACGTGAGCGACGTGTAATTGCTGGACGGGTCGCGACCAGGTTGACGCGTCTTGAGTACGCGGAGGTGTTACTTTGGCTAGATCAAAGACTAATCACAAGAAGAAAAAGTGAGACACATACTCGGATGCATGTATGATACCTGACGATCAAAGTGAGCAATGGGTGGCAAGGATGTTACCTGGGGTGCACCGAGCCTTGGTAGAGAGGCTGACATTGGAGGAGTCAAGAGACCTGTCTGTGCTGATGGACGCCAGGCTGACCAGGTGGCTAGGAGTTCAGTAGGCAGAGACGGACGTGATGATGAGCCCATTTTACAAGGAGTTAATGGCAAAGATGGTGGAGTATAAAGGGCCATGAGGAAGAACTTGAGTAGGAGTACTAGTTCGGGAGGGCTGGTGTCGGGATCATGAAGATATATAAAAAGGAAATGTCGTATGTATTGCTTGGAGGTGTAAAATTGGCGGACATGGTTGACATATTCCGCTTAGAGACAAAAACAGGGGAATACCGTGTCTAGCCACCCGGAATGCTAAGGGTTGAGTTGAGTTGATTGAATTGGAAGAACTACAAAAATTGCAGCGCCTCCGAGCCCGCTTCGTAGTCTTTAGTAACAGCTCGCGCTCCGTTAGATCTTAGACGTTTTTTTGCTAAGATTGACTTGTACCCGTCAAATTTGTCTGATTTTCACAGATTTAACCTTATTTACTTGACTAAACATTTTCATCGGCATCAACGGCATAGGGGAATCCCCAGGGAATCCCCATAGCCTTACCACTAACCTACTTCCTATTTTAGTAATTTATAGTCACATGACTTCCTAGTACTACTCACTTCGATACTCCTTTTGTCACCCCCTTACTTATAAATTTACTGACCGCGGTCAATTCCAACAACGCCGCGTCTCAATCGTCTCCTTTGTTCGTGCTCGAACAGTACTATCGGTTTCACCTTCACGTGACTTGATGTCTGTATTCGGCACGCGGTGTTTTTTAGTACTTGAAAATAATTATGTGACAGACTCTTTGTCGCCACAGTCCGGATTCGGTCAAGTCACATCAGGGCTGCCAGTGCACCAACCCATATGTATTTTGTTTAACGCTAGTGTTTTCCGCTTGGTAAACGGAGTAATCATATTTGTAGGAGAATCAACTCTGGTCCGACGCCTTTAGCTTTGGGCAAGAATCAACTTCTTGAAAGATCATTGTTTTCATCAAAGCCCGCGGTGCTCACCTGTGACGTGAGATTTCTGCTGAGAAACTACCAACGATCCATAGCAATGGCATGCGACTTCGGTAAGTCTACCTTCAAAGCCGGTAAGTTTCCGGTCCATCCAAAACAGTCATTTCTATTTAATTTACATACACCCTTCTCCCGTGATTGAGTCGGATGCTGTGCCGATCGGATACAGGACTACCGTCATCCTGGCTTGGACACATGATTACCTTTGTGTTGGGTCTCGTGCAGTAGAGGTAACCCACATCTTCTGTTAAAATGTCATGTAAACGCTCGGTTTTTCTGTTTCTATAGAAAATATTGCAAGGTTCAATGTGACAAGGTGGTACTACACATCCTAAGCTTCAGATCAAGGGCCATGTAATTGTGCCATGCCGTTTCTACAAAACTTCCGATTGGAATCACTCTTATGGATAGCACCAAGATAGCTATAGCATGCCGTGGCATGCCATTCACAGTGCAAGCCCCGAGTAGCGATACGAATCTTCTTGGTGGACCACGCGTGCCCAAAGTGAAAGATCACAAAATTACTACAAAGGCTTGACAAAAGCGTTGTTTTCATCAAAGTCCCCGTGGTGCCTTGCGGCGCACAGCCACGAGTATTTGACCTGAAAAAAAAAATAGATAAGATAATTTTCAACTTAGCCGCGCAATATTGATCAATCAATAGATACCGGCCAAGCTAGGCCGCGCTTTGTCCACGTAATTATAAAGCCACGGCTCTCATGAGCAGAATTCGACCATATTCCATCTAGTACACGATACAGGGGGGTATGCTACGGAATCAGTGGGCGGGCTTTTCTCACTATTGACACCTTGTGGCTAAGGTACGTGAGGGTACAAATAAATGTTCGTCACGGCAGGTTGCTTTACATTTGGGGCGTGAGTTGGCACATAAGCTCTCGCTTGATTGATGAAGCTGAGGCAGGTGGCAGGGCTAGTGGGTGGCGGTTAACCAAGATGGTAAGCAGTCGTCAAACCCCAATATCACTTCGAAGTTCATCTTCGATATCAAACTAGCCGTACCAGCACGCGATGGGTTAATTGAACGTAACTTGATCCAGTAAGCTCAGCCGCATCCAAAGTATTAAGTGGGACACTGGAAGTCCCCGCAGGGCGCCATGACCTTGATTCCTTGATCACTTGGCACAAGTCGACACAGATTCCATGCGCCCAAAGCGGAGAAAGTGGCGTGCATATGAAGATTTCGAGCCAACGCCGCATCATGGACTTTCAGCGGTCTTGCTGTACTAAGTCAGTGTCCAGAATAGACGGCAACCTACTTATAGGCGCCTCCCAATGAACTTTCACAGATTTGGTAAACAGTCATAGCTACGCAACGGACTAACCGGCCCTTAGTTTGACATCTTCTCTGCCGCATGTACAAGTCTGCGGAATGACAGTCACGCGTGATCCTGCCCATGAAGGTGAGCAAACCGTAGCCAAGTTGGCCGGAACGCAAATCACAAGAAACCATATCGACATTTGACAATGCCACGTTCAATGCATCGGCCGTGTTTGGCTGACAACGATATTAGCCGCTACTTTCCGCAGTTCAGACCAAATGGATCCTGCGCTTGTGCCCATAATCACCGAGGCATTTCACTGTCGCTAAAATGACATCTTGGTGGAATTCCGCCCGCGAAATGAGGGTAGACCCGTTTTTGAAATATGGCTTTCGTGAAGGATGTGCGGCTTCGGGCTGTGCAGTGCGAGTTCAGTACTTTTTAGATGGTTTCCGCTATAGGAAGTCTTCCGAGAAGCTGTTATCCATAAGCTATGGCTCAGCGAACCAGGCCATCCGGATCTGATTGTAAACAAACCTTCCCAAACTTGTGAGTACGTGACCCTGCGGCGTCATTACACATTTGATGAACGCAAGGAAAAAGGACACTTTTGATCTTCGGCTGTGGCGATTGATCTGGCGGTAACGAATAACACTCCAATACCAGGGCTCATTTATGGACAATAGAACCACGGAGCTATCTTAGCAGACGAACTAGTACTGTAACTCTGTAGTCAAAGGCCTAGAATGTTAAGGAAACTAAAAGGCTCGAAAAATGTCACCCAGTAAGGTTCTGTGCCAACGTGGCTGTTGGCATTGAAAACTTCTCGCGAAGAATCTCAGCCGGTGTGTGCGTTGATTTGAAACGGGCGATCCGAAATAAATCGCTTGTCTTGAAACGACCTTGAGAACCATGGAGCAAGGCCGTTACCCCATCCATGGGCGTGGGCGTTCAACTCAAGCTCAGTTAGCCACAATGCTAGTCAAGGCTTCAGATACTAGTAACGGCTTACTCCCAAAGGGGATGCTTCTGTTATGCTCCAAACTGAATAGTCAAGGTGACGCACTGTATTCCCGGAATTCCCACATAGATCAGCGTGTGCGATGTCGTCAGTGCCGGTGTTCGCAGAAATCATAATCAGACTAGAAAAACGAGGGTATCTGGATTCGAAGAGCCTAGTTCCAATACTGATACTTGCAACCAGTAATATGAGCTATTGTAGTAATTACATACACGTGTTTGCGCATAGCTGCGATGGCGGGGCACGTGGTATTCAGACTAAGGATGTCAGAACAGTTTAACAAAGGTAATGCAGCCATCTGCGCAGTGCACGTACATTCTGCCCACAGTGCGGCGGAATCGTAACACATATGTAGGTGATCCGTTATTTACGTGTGACATGTCAACGTGTGCCGTGTCTGGCCAGGCGCACGTTTCGTAAAAAAAAAAACGCGGATCTTGCAGTCGCCGGTTGCTGAACTTCAGCTTCAGTCCGCAAAGGGTCATCCAACAACCGAACAATATAACGTTGACAATCCGTCATGGGCGGGCCACCATCCTATACATTTTGCAGTATGAATGCACCTACTAATCAGACCTAATGAGGAATTACCTTGCATTGGAGTAATTGAGGGCGAGCCGCGGTATCCACTTCTAAGCAGATTGCAATCAGAATTGATTGTGTTCGATGTAGAGTCCTTGAGGAGCCATATTGAATGCAAGGTCACCAAGGAAAAATAAGTCTATGTTCGAAAGAAACTGTTCCAGACCATGTCTTCATCATGGTAGTGCAGTCGAATGGCATGTCCTGTCGTTGACTTCATTTCAGGTGAGAGCACCGGCTGCCTTTGATCGACGAGAACATGTCCTAGAAAGACCATATGTATACGAGAGGACCAGTCGTCGAGTTGTGGGTTTAGGGAGAGACAGCATGCGGGACTCGCCTGGAAGTGGCGTGGGATCGTAATTCAACCTTACAGTCGCGCACATCTCGGCTTGAAACCTACCGCATTCACATAGGGCGACGAGCCCGCTCACAGTCTTTTGCATACTCGCCAGGTAGTTTACTTGCGGGCCAGTTAGCTGAAGACTTCCAGATATCCTATTTGAATCATTCAAACTAATCACGTTTCACTCGCTTTTGTTTAATCACTTCACAAACCGCGTTGTCCGTAACCACCTACCACTACACACACCAAATACCACCACCCGACATTCACACATCAAAAGCTCACAAAACACCCCTTTAATCACTCATATCTGGACTGAGCCATGACCATTACGTTTGGCTCCTTCGATGGAGTGTGCAGCACTGCTGCTCTCGTCATCTGTCCTTTGATGGGCACCTCGGGACAAGGCATTGAACCTACATGCTACTCACGCAACGTTCAAATAGGAAAGACCCTCATCTTTCAGCCTTGTATGTATTCCAAGACCATAGATGTGATGTCCTCACCGAGAAAGGCTGATTTTCATCCGTTTAGCCACATGTTTTATCCACATCGTTGCAATCATCATGACTGCAATTATGATCTATCATATTCGGTCAAAGTATACCGCAGTGGGGCGAAAGGAGATTGTGATGTTCTTTTGGATGTACATGATCATTGAACTTCTGGCGATGTTCCTAGACTCGGGAATCATACCGACTTCAAACGTCAGCTATCCCGTGAGTTATCATACAAAGTCATGCGAAGATCTTATATCAAATGTACGTAGTGGTTTGCTGCAGTTTATACAGGTCTGGTAGCGGCTGCCTACTGCTGTCTGCTCATTAACGGCTTCGTTGGATTCCAATTCG
Source organism: Suillus spraguei (assembly GCA_016800925.1). Lineage (NCBI taxonomy): Eukaryota > Fungi > Basidiomycota > Agaricomycetes > Boletales > Suillaceae > Suillus > Suillus spraguei. Next base: position 121,629 of record JABCPU010000176.1, read on the forward strand.
CTGAAGACGGGACACCTGTTTCTCTCTGGCTCCTTCGGATATCCTGTTCCGTCGTCTTCGGAGCATCATTCTTCATCGCTATCGCCACCTTCAAATCATATGCTTCATTCTCCCCAACGAAATCTATCGCGCTCTTCGTCGTTTACCTCCTCTGGCCCATCCTGTGCGTTGCCACATACACGATATCACAACTGATCCTTGTATTCCGGACTCTTGACGACCGCTGGCCTTTTGGCGACATCATCTTTGGAATCGCATTCTACGCGATCGCTCAAGTTCTTTTGTTCGCTTTCAGCGTTACCATATGTAATGCCATCACGCATTACTTGGATGGTCTGTTCTTCTTTACGCTGTGTGTTTTGTTGAGTGTTATGATGGTCTATAAATACTGGGACAGCATCACGGTGCGTTTGTTCTCCGATTATTTGTTCCGCCTAATTATATGTAATACTTTTCATAGCGTGAAGATCTTGAGTTCTCTGTTGGATCTAAAGCTGCGGTATGGGAAGTCAAGGACCCACTTCTCACGGCTTCAGTTACAGCGCCTAGTACAGAGTACGAGGAGGACGCATCAAGCTATCACGCTGGCGCCGCGAGCCTTGTAGGCGGAGTTAGTGGTGGGCAATATTATGGGAGCAAGCAAGCGTATGGTGGTCAGGGTGGTTACGGACAAGGAGGATATGGTGGCGCACGGAGGGCTTATCCACCGACACCGACATCTGAGGGTTATTGAAGACATTGAAAAGGACTATTAGGTGAATATAGATACGGACAACAGCGGTTCATGGTACTTTCTACGGACACTAGGTTTAATTCACTCTCATGATCAGGATGCTTTACGAGTGAAACGATCATGCAGATATATACCTCACACTATTTCGGAGAGTCCGGCCGCCTGATTATCACATTATCTCGCAGGACTCGGATGCTCTAGATATCTAGATGAGGACAGATCTGAGCATAGATGGAAATATCAATATCTTTGTAAACGTTTGAACAATCATCGATGCATCGACGATCACGCCACTTTTTACGCTCTGAGATATCGAATGCATAGATTCCGTACACGTTCAATTGATTGTGCTTCGAATCTGATCATTGTTCCGTATACCATTTTAACAAGAATTGCGCTGAATATCGAGGGTACCAGGAATATGCATTGAATCAGGCTGTACACGGGCTGTACAGATCGCCGTCCCATCATGACATGATTATATTATATACCTCAACTCCCAGGAGTTTCCCGTGTGTTTCCTAGGAAGATCGATTGCGGCAGCACAGGGGACAGCTAGGACTTGCTAACAATCCCATGGAGCGATGTAATTCCTGACAACTTCCGATGTGAGTGATCAGAATCATCAGATGCGTGGTGCCGGAGATGCGGCACCATGGCCATACACTTGGCAAGACCTCCTAGAGTCCGCAGCGCGCACTACAATCAATCTGCCAATGAGGGCGTTAGGCCAAGTAAGGGGCTGCGAATAGCTTCAATTCCGAATTCTCAGCAGGGGATAGCGAAAATTTTGTGGGGTGATGGGTCCACGAAAAAGGACATATGTGGTACATAGGTGCCCTCGCGTACCTTGAGAGATAAAACTACGTTCGCAACACCTACATAAACCATATGGTGATGGTACGATATCATTTGCTCTAATGTCAACGTTGCGCATTACATCGTTGTGGTTACAGCAAGTCTCCTTTAGAGAGGTTACTTTTCATGGCTCCCCCTCTTCAGATCAATTAAAATGTAAGATATGTCATAGAAGCAGGATTTCGTCCGGGGGCTTGATCGTCCACCGTAGCGTTCCACGCCGGTCAGTCGCAGGAAACTGTCGGTACTTGAAAAGCTCGATGGGACAAATACACCGGTCGCGCATTTGTGCCGTGTTTGCATCGCAATGTGTAGATGGTGAGTAGACAAGGGCCATCATGGATCGTGACAACAGTGCGCGGTGGTGCGCTTGCACTGCGCATGAACAAGCCCTTCACGTTCTACAGCAGCGGACCCATAGCGTCGGTAAGGCCTCGGCCATCAATGACAAGGTACCACGGGTCTGACTGGAATAGATGAAGGTTCTGGAATGGATGCAGGTTTACATGCAAGTTGATGCAACCCGCTTCCAATAACTTCGAACGGTCTGCCCGAATGCCGTCACAAGATCGAGTCGTCAACATCATGCTGGAATGAACAACCACGAATTGATGTGTCCGTTATAGGCAGCTTCTATGAGCTCCTCAAATGCAAAAAAAAAAAATTCAGCAGATGCGTTAAAATGGGCGTTGAGTCTTTTGGAGTTTTTGTGTCCCCGAGATGTAACGCATACATTATCCAATCTAGGCCAAAGAACCATCGACTTTTGGAAGGTATTCAAACATTTTGTCGCAAGTAGCATTAATAAATACGTACTGAGAACGTGAACATGGATCCAATTTCGAAATAAGACACCGAGTTGCGATGTTATATCACGAATCAGAAACCAACTAATTCTTCCGCACTGGAAATGAACAAGATGCGTTAGTACTCGATAACAACCCATGGTTATACCGATAATGAAAGCCTTTAATGGGTTAGAGCGGAGTGCACCGACTGCGAGGCTCGTGTCGAGACAGGTGACTTGCAACTTCAAGGTCACTGTGGAGCCTGAGCGCTAGCTACTGACTCCGAAGTGGGGAAAGTTCTGTGTTCGATATAATAAGTTAATCAGTCTGTGTATGGCGAAAGTGATTGACAATTACTGTCTACCGTGTTTCCGAATTTCCATAGTGGCGGGCCTGGCGGCGGCGGGGCGGTCCTGATGGCAAAAGTCAGGTGTGTGAATTATGAGTGATCGGGAATGGCTGCGATGGCATGGTACATCACAAGCATGCCCGATGACTTGACTGCTCTCAGCTTTTGCGGGCGGCGGTCGAGTTCTAACTTGGTTGGTAGTAGGCAAAGCTTCCGGGCAATTTCCAGTTGCTATCTTTAGATAATCAGGTACACGTTGCAAGCACTTGACTGCCACGCAAGTGACATTCCAAGTTGCGCAACCAAAAAAATTGTGAAGTGCTTGTGACATTTGCAATCATCTTGCAATGTGGCATACTTGGGCTCTAGCTTACTTCCAAGTCCGTGTCGCGCTTATTACTATTGCATCTGACCGCAACACTCCCAGTCTCAATCCGGATTTCACTGTTCAAGTTGGCACACTCGACTCACAACCGTCTGTGTGTACTACTGGCGCCATTTACTTGAAACCTAAGCCGCACTCAGGCTGGTCCAAATCACTGCCAGGGTCTCCCTCAAGATTCACAGTGACCTTTAGCACAATACCTACTCAGCGCTGCGCACCGATTGAATGCGATTGTGATGCATGTGGAGCTCATAACGTTGTTTTTATTCATTAATGAGGCATCAAAACTAGTGCCAGGCAACGCGTGACAGAGCCTGCCGTGCCTATGAGAAGAGCCTGCGGCTTCACAAAAATGATTGGCGGAAAAAGCGCGTGCAAGGGCAGAGAAATTGGCTTCTGTCATTTGCGGCAACGCATCCAATGCCAACCACCACTCAAAGACTCACAGGCCGCATTCCATTGGCAAGGACTTGGCAGACGTGGGGTAAGATTCTCTGAGTACCGTGCATTTGGAGTGTCGGGCTCCGCCTCCTGATTTTATTTATTGCTTATTAGTTAAAGGGCTCCCAGGGTTTAACTCATCCGGCTACCAACATTGACACCTCTACCGCCTCCTACTCAATCTTCCTTACTCGCACATCGCATGGATACCGGCACCTGTTTGCAGGGAGACATGTGACTTTGACACGTACTATGTCTCCCTCTGTTACTCAAATTCCCCTGACGCCGCCGTCACAAATCAAACGGATACGAAAGTCGGCTAGAGTCAGCCGCTGGACTCGACGTCCCACTTACCGGTCTGGCCCACTCTCTTGAATCCGAGGTAGCAACTTCTTCCGAACACATGATTCTCTGGCACGTGACTGACGCGTCAGTGGGCAAACACGCGCAAATATCGTGACCGGAATAAATAGCACGGGATATCTTGGAATCACCCTGTCGAATATCTTGCCAGTACGCCAACAGCTCACCGTATTCAACGATATTCTGCCAATATTATGATTTCTACTACCTTCTATGTTGCTTCGCGCCTAGCCATCACGGGCTTCATCTCGGTATCGTTCTTCGAGGAAACGGTTCTCCGTCCAATCCGATCAGGACCAAGGAAGGTTTCCGCCGGCCTCGTCGTGTCAGCGTTCAAGTCGACAATCATCTTGATTCTAGCCGCAGACGAGGCCGCGTCAATATATCTGAGCAACGATACAAGCTCACGCTCGCTGGCGGGCACATTCCCGATGCCGTCCTGGAAGCACGTAGGCTGCTCGGAACGGCGTGCCCAACGTGCAAGTTGCATCAAGGTCCTCCGGATGATCACGCGCCCGTGAATTTTGCATTACCAGTTCCAGCCGAGAAGTTTTTTCTACATTCATCTTTATCTCCATCTTCGTCGCCACGCGACATATTTACTGCCCTCGATTTGCCAAATATCGCCATTTGTAAGCGTTTCTCTACCACATCAGATACTACTCTTGTAGCCTGCGACGACGACCGGTTGACGGACGTCTTGCTACCATTTCACCATTTATCGTCACCTGTACTAGAATCCGCGCCTTTCAACATCACTACTATCCTCGATTTGCCCAATCTCTCGACTTGTAAGCGACTCTCAGTCGCATCCGACACTGGTTCGGTAGCCAGCAGTGATGACTCAAAGGACACCTTCCCTAACAAGGTACGAAGTATTATACCTAAGTTTGACATCGCTCAACATTTGGATTGCTACAGGAAAACTATGCGATGTCACACCCCAGCGTGCGAGCATCGGTACACATTACTATGGACGACGACCGCGTCGACGTCCCAGCCCCAAGCACAACTATCGACATCATTAGCCCCTCATGTACGCCGTATATTCGGCCACTTGCCCTTAACCAATGTCAAATAACGCCTACGCATATCACTCATCACTCCGTCTCCGGATCCGCACTCCTCACGGACGCCTCACTTCAGACAACAAAGACCGTCAATTCCCTTCACAGCAGCAGTCCGTCCGTAGTCCCTGACGACGGCTTCATACACTTGGAGGGCGTCTTCATTGGTACTGAGGAAGCATCGTCTGTGGACATCAAAGCCATCGAACACCACATTGACGCCTTACCCTCATACACACCAGCTCTCGCCGCCGACGATGCTCTCGTTATCGAAAATGCTCTCCCTATCTGTAACGCTCTCTCTCATCCGCCGGATGTTCTGCCACTTTCTCTACTCGATAGCTTCCCGATATTGATGTCTACAACTAACCCTTCTGGATCCGCTCATCCCACTGACACATTAACTCACAAGACCAAGGCTGCTGCCTCTTGGCTAAAGCCTCTGATACTCGTTACTAAATACGCCGCCGCCGGTCGACTCACCACTCTCCCTCCTACAGCGCTTCCATATCAGCCTGAGAAGTCGCGCCCATGTGAACTCAAGCAACAGAAGGTACGACGTTTGCAATGCCTGACTCAGTATGCCACTTATCATGTTTCATTAGCGCAAACCTAGGTCTTCGCGAATGAATGCTGCTTGCCACAGCATCATGCGTTCTCACCTCCGGCGACATGCTGACAGAATCAGTCAGTCATTTCTCTTCATGGTCAAATTTCTTACTGATTTCATCATTGCTAGTTGGCCACCTTGCGCGAGTCTGCGAACAGATTCACGTCGAGAATGGAGACCTCGTGAATGGCTGGGTCACTTCCATGGCAGCGGTGGGACTCACGTCGATGCTGGCTGGTAACCACCGGACGTCGCCTGGATCGCCGCTTCCTCCTATATTGGATACATTTTCAACTTCAGAGCCTGGTTTACGCATCAAGGCCCGCGTTATATCACTTCGCCATCGGACGAATGCAGTCGCAGCTGCGATTCCAGCCACCACCACCTTTCCATTTTCACCGCGCCGGCGATGCACTTCCTAACATATCCAGGATCTTACGCCCGCCTGCCGCGGCCTCGTTATCAACTACGAATTACGACACTGCCTACTAACAACGACCCTGCGATACCCTTCAAGGTCATGGGCCACAGACTGATGAGAGAGATATGCCGCCATCATGACATGCATCACGCTACTAACACCACGACACTCGAGACAGGATACGAACGATTCTACGACATTAAAACGAAGACCGTTTTACGACACTTATGACAGATCACATCAATCACCACGGCCAACGACATTCAAGACTTGCTCGTCACGGACCACAAGCCGACGACAAGAGTATGACACTGTCATGACCATTTAACGACACGCATCACGATTCAAACCCCACGACACGACCGAGCGGGACAAATCACGACACTCAAGACAGCACACTCCTGACATTATGACACTCGCAGACACTCTTTCACGACACTCACGACAGCTAATACTAACCCCATGGCGCCCAATTCATGAGGCTACGACGTCATTCGAACGTTACATAACCCTCACGCCACCATCCACTACCCGACGCTCACTACTAACCTTATCGTGACTCACATGAGCGACGGAAAACACGATGAAGTTCCACAAACGAAACGACTTTCGACCTGCTTTAGAAGACCGAACGACCTCATCAGTTTTTGCCTGTTTTCCTGACTTGCACCTTGTAGTCTGCGTATCCTTGTAATGATAAAGTTCTTTACCTGCTCGTGTATCTTTAAGTTGAATCTTTTGATTTGTCCATTAAGTCCCGGACTGAGTACTGAGTTTTGGCCCGCTTTCAAAGTGCGATTATGTGTTTTTGGTAACTGCTTGACGGAGTCGATGTACAATCAGATGACCATGCCGCGGCAATGCGCAGACTATGGAAAAAGGTTCGGAAGCGGGAGCTCGGTACGCTATGATTATTAGTAACCATATGTTTGGGAACTAGTGCTAGAGAACATTTGAACAGCGAGGCGCCCATCCCTGAAGCTGAAGCAGTATCATAGTACCATATATAGTCAGAAGCTCTTAGACGGTACACCACACAGTGCCGTACCAAGCTGGGAATACCATTTTCAAGTCTTCTAGCAAGTTTACATAAGGTTTCCACTGTAACTTTCAAACTTGAATCAATGCGAGATGACTGATGCGATCAGCCTGCTCACATTCCCAAACACATCCAAGGCATTCACGGCGTACCGGTCAACGGTAGTCGACGTCGACGATCGGTCGACATCTCACCCACGCAAAACCCCACGCTTGGACGCCGACTCCGACTCCGGTTCTGCATCCAGGTCGCGCGATGCCAAAGGCAAGAACGTCGACAGAGATGGCCCAGTGAGGATCCAGGTGCATGGCTTTACGGGTTCGCATTTCATTTTTGTGCTCGGAGTGTGGCGCCCATCGCATTATAGGTGGTGCGGTCGGATTCGCGTTGAACAGGGCTTATGATAACTTGTTTGTGCGACTATCGCGCAGCATCAGGGCACTCTTGGAGAAGGGGTCTGATCAACTGAGTACGACGTATGAGGGTGTCTACACTGCATGCCGGGGCGTCGTGTGTGTTGCTGGGAGGGGTGAGGGTCTGTATGAGATGCTGAAAGCCGAGATGCATAAATGCGTCAATCGGCTGGCGGAAGAACTTGAGAAAACCAATAAGGAGGGTGTAGAGTGGATCGGACAGTTCGTCGAGACGTGCGCGTGGTTCGAAGGACAAGTGGTGAGTGACATACAACGAGTTTGCGGATTCGTTAGGTTATTGATTCATGGATTTACGTCAAGGCACTGCTAGAATCACTCCTTACCTACCTCGATCGTGCTTATGTGTTCAAGAATCCTAGTCTTTCCTTCTATTCGGTGAGTTTTCCTGAGTGAGAACTACTTCCATGTGCTGACCTCAGAATTTCAGCGACCTCGCATTCACTCGTTTCAGGGAGCGCATATTTAGTGGTTATTTTATCGTGGACAAGCTTCAGAAAGGAATCTCCACAATGGGTCACATGGAGAGAAACGAGGGGTACGTTCATTCCATCTGTCAGTACCTACACAATCACTCACTCATAACCAGACAAGTACACATCCACCGCCCCTTCCTCAAAGAGCTCGTCTCCCACCTCGTCATACATTGCGTATACGACGCTATCTTCGAGCGACACTTTGTCGAGCAGACTCAAGAGTACTTCTCAAAGGAGTCATATCAGATGGTCGAGGTCGAGAAAGCCAAAGCGAAGGTGTTCCTTGTACACTGCAACCAGCGGATAAATGAGGAGCAGGGTAGAGCGAGAGATGTGATGCTTGATTGTACGGTCGCGCTTATAAGGGATGCCGCCATTCGGTCATTGTTCGAAGGGAGGCTAGAGTGGATGGCTAAGGAAGGTTAGTGTGACTGGATTCACGGGGTCTTCGTGTTAACGTGATTGTGCAGTGTTCATGGAGTGCAAAGGCACAACAGACCTTAAGAAAACATATGCGTTGTTTTCATCGGTGGACGGCCTACCGGTGCTTTGCCGGGAGTTCAAAGCTTATGTCCAGGCAGGTGTCTTGTCATCTCTTTCCAGAGCTCACGCTGATATATTCATGCTTCAGAAAACAGTCCAAGATATCGTGAAGGATGCATCCAAGGACGATGAGATGGTCAATCGTCTCCTGGAATTCAAGGCCTTTGCGGACACAACACTCAAGGAAGCATTCGTTGATCCCTCCACTAAACAAAGCAACCAAGACTTCTCCTACGGCCTCATCGATGCGTTTACCAAGGGATCAAGGCGCGGCGCAATAAACCTGCTGAGCAGATTGCGAAGCACGTCGATAGACTCATGCGCCATGGACAGCGGGCATGTCGGATGCTGCGTTCGAGGCGCTGTTGGATGCTGCTCTCGCGCTCTATAGGTTCACGGATGATAGGATGTATTTAGAACATTTTATCATCGGGGCGCTAGCAAAGAGATTGTTGCTGGAACGCAGCGCCTCTGATGATTTTGAGAAGGCCATGCTCAAGAAACTCAAAGAGAGTATGTGACAGAGTGCCTTTTGTTATCGGAGTTGCGTGCTGATCGTTGTTGGACAGAATATGATCCAGAGTTTGGGATGGGAGATCATATGTTCAACGACCTTGCGCTGTCGCGAGATTCATGCGGGAGTACCATGCTCGTATCAGAGATGTTAGTTCCTTGCAGAATATCTCTGTTATGGTTTTGCAACGCAGCGTCTGGCCGTTCCATGCACGAGACACAGACGTGGACTTACCTTCTTCGGTGAGCGATGCGATTTCCGGTGTCCACGCGAGCTCATGACGATGACACAGATGCAAGCAGATCTGGACAATTACACAAGCTTTTACAAGATCAAACATCAGGGGCATAAACTCGAATGGGATCATTCGCTTGGGATAGCTACGGTAAAGGCACGATTTGCAGCCGGTCCTAAAGACCTTACGGTCAGCTTATACCAAGCTGTCGTACTACTTCTCTTCAACAAGGAGACAGAAATCGGGTACAGACACATCTTGGAGGAGACGCGTATGGGCAAGTATCTATAACTGTTCGCAATTGTTATGAGATACTGACCTGAGTCTCAAAATAGATGACGGAGAGCTGAGAAGGACACTGCAGAGTCTGGCGTGTGCGAACAAGAAAGTGTTGAAGAAGCGTCCAGTAGGGAAGGACGTGAACGATACTGATGTCTTTTACTTTAATGCGGAATTCACCGATCCACGGGCGAAGGTGCACATCAACTCTATCCAGGCGAAGGAAACGGTAGGTTTTTGTTCTTGTGGCGAAGCATATACACCTCTAATTTGGTTGATTGTCCTGCTCAGGCTGAGGAAAATCAACGGACTCAATCGCACATCGAGGGAGACCGGAAACACTATTTGGATGCAGCGATTGTGCGGATCATGAAAGCGAAGAAGGAGCTTTTGTATGAACTGTTGAAGAATGAGACGATTGATGCTGTGAAAAGTCACTTTGTGCCGCAGGTGAGCGTTATTAAGGACCGGATTGACGGGCTTGTCGAGCAGGAGTATTTGAGACGGGATGAGGAGGATCGCAATTTGTACATTTACGTAGCATAGGGACGCATGATGTTTTATTGACGATGTAATGTAGTTGCATCACTTGTTGATTACCGCAGCCCAGCGCTCATGTCTGCCTTTTGAGGATCATTTAACGTCTGCGTATGGATGAAGGGTCACGAGGGAAAAGCACTTTCCTTCGTTGACAGGGGAGCTCGACATCATACACCAACGTTTTTCACGGCTCTCACTACCTTCCTTTTTGAATAACGATGAGAGGGAACTATTGGACGAACGGTGTTCAACATGTGTCTGACGCCGTCGTATCATGCAAATGGTCTGCTGAGACAGGTCTAAATCACGGGACAAGTCCGACCGGACCATCTGCGTTATCCAACATGATCCTCAGAAATTCGGATATCTTTCGATGGAGGTTCTCTAGGCATCGGTAAGCAGTTTGCAGACTAGCGAGAAAGTGATAGCCTACTGGCACGGTCGACCGCTTGAATATATTCTTCATTTGCATCTTGCATTTGTCGTTCCAGTGCTTGAAGTCGGTTTGCCTATTCCATAGTTATATTTCAGCCGTACCAAAACCTACGCGCGCCTGACCTGCTGTTCTTCCGGTTCAGGGACAGGTAATGACTGGATGAGATATTCGATTTGTTTCGCCTTTACGATTAGGTCTTGAACAAGCTCGTTCTTGTTTGCTAAAACTTCGTTTAATCACCACAACTACGCGTATGCATGCTCACGCACCTTCGAATAATTCTGGGGAATCGTACTTATCCGGATTGCGAATCTTTGTTATTGGTATCTGCTCGCTGACTTGCAGGAAGGTAGACCTGGCGGTGAGGTAGGCGATAGTGCTTGACATTATTGTCAGGAGCTGAAATGTGTTGCTTGAACATTTTAATCGATTTAAAGGGAATGGAGCCCACGCGTTGGATTTCATCTTGAAGTTGGGTGATACGGTCCATGTGCGAGAGTTCCTGCAGCATGGCGCTGCCAGAGGGGCAGGGAACTTGTGTGGCGAATCGGAATGTTCTTGGTTGTACGTTTGACAAGCTAGGATCGTGATGCTTACTCATCACATTTACACTTAATTTCCTACGACTATCATGGGGAATGATGGAGGCAGTATTCCCGACAGACGCGACCTCGTAAAGAGCAAAAAGAAGGCAGAACAAGCGGACAAGGCAAATCAGACTCGTGCTATATGGTTTTTTTGTGCTCTTTCAAAGGTGAGCATCTTTTGTTTTGGCGGCTGAATGCTTCTGATGGACTTCCCAGCGTCCCTTGCAAGAACCATCGTATCTTGTGCTCTTGGGAAATTGTATAATAAGGATGCTCTAATTGAGCATCTAATTGATAAGACTGCCTATGGGGATGCGGAGAAAATATGCGGACATGTACGTTCATTGAAGGTGTGTGTAACTCTGGTATTATCACTAACATGTAACTGACCTAGAACTCGACAGGACATCAAAGTCCTTAAACTTACCCCGAGATCTCCACCCCCTCCGCCTGATTCATCTGCTGATGTCGCCAGGTTCGTGTGCCCGCTCACGTTCAAGGAAATGAACGGCGGACAGCCCTTCGTTTACATCTCGACTTGTGGATGCGTTTTCTCTCAGTCTGGTATACGTACCGTCCTTGGTTCATCGCCTTCAAATGGGAAATCTGCGACTGGAGAAAGTCCAGCTGCCGAGGACGAACAGCTAGAAGTCTGTCCACAGTGCGGGTCCAAATTCTCTAGATCATCTGATATTTTTATGATAAACCCACCTTTGGAGGAGGAGGAACGTATGTACGCTGCCATGGAACTTCGTCGCTCACTAGAGCCTGCGAAGAAGTCGAAGAAGCGTAAAGCTGGTGCAGATGTTGTAGCTGACGAGGGCGCTGCTAAGAAGAAGAAAGGATCCCCAGAGGGTCACTCGCTTTCTCCAGCACCGGGTTTGAACCCGAAAATATCTGCAGCATCGCGATCTCTTGCTCAGAGTCTCGCTGAGGAAGAGGCGAAGAGGAAAGCTGGCATGAGTGATGCGGTCAAATCGTTATACCGGGGCAAGAATGATGCTCCCAGGAAGGAAACGTTTATGACTATGGGTACTTTTACAAGAGTGAGTTTTTCATTCGTTCATCGCATCAGTTCGCGACACTAACTTGTGTTCTGTGCAGTATGCGTAAATTACCGACTTTTATCGGGTGAAGCCCACGTGTACGATACAGCATTCAATTTATAAATTTTGTATAATCCTTTTTGTTCGAACGTATAGGTACAGGTCACTGGGTACTTTAGCTTTAGCGAGGATCAGATCCTTCCACTAGCAATAGGTGCGATGAACCAATGCGTTTTGGAATTTGGAAAACACAGGGCAGACAAATAGGTGTCCTGCTATTGGAAGTCTGCCGCCTCTTCCCACAACGGGCGCATTCTCCCTCCGCCGGCGGTCAATTGCCTCAGAATCGAATCTCACAGCCTCACTTACGCATGCGGCACTTACACAGTGTGATACAAGAGAGTTGGCGTCATCGTTCAGGTTCTGCATCATCTCGCCGAATGCCAGTTCATTGTCTACAAACTACAATGACTCGTTGCTCATCTGCATCTGTTCCAAAATGTCCATCACTGCAACTCGTTCAAATAAGGTTGACTTCCTTGTGCCTAGTGCTTTTAAAATGAACGCGTCCCTTGATGTGGGTGACATGCGGAACAGTTGATGCAGATGCTCGTCTGTCAAGAGGCCAGCCTGGACAATGGCTGAATGAAAACGAAGAAGACTTGGTGTCGCTGAATCTAAGCGGGTGGACAGGAGAGCTATCCGCGACGAGGTGTTCGCCCGGGTACGCCTGGCGCATAGGCGGAGTTCTGGAGAGACGCGAGAACGACTATTAAACAACCTTCGACGACACCGACGCTGCATGATATGTTGGGCGATAAACTTTGTAGTGGAATAGGGAATCCCAACCTGTGCACTCCGAACCAGTTGCTTGTCATACATTAGCACAACCTGTTAATAATCTTCAGTAGATGGTTAAGATCACCTTTTGCTTTATCAATTTACGACGTTCGTAATACAGCTTACGAACCAGTACGTCAACGGCCCAGCCGTCTTCGTACTGCGTGAGGAATGACAAATCTGCGTCCAGTAGAATCTGCAATCCAGATTTTCAGACTCGAACATAAATACAATGAAATGTCTCTTACCTCGCGTTTTTAAAAAATCCAAACGAGATTGAGGCAGATCTTTATACAATT
>JABCPU010000177.1:0-134690 GCA_016800925.1 Suillus spraguei
CAACGTTAGGTTAGATCTACCTAGGACAAAGTCTAGTTTACATGTCAGCAAGAGTAAGTACGAGTGGTAAGGACATACCTCAGCGGACGTGTTAAACAACACTGAGATGAAACAACTGTCGAGGAAGATATTAAGTACGCAGGAGTCAAGACGTACGAGACGGAAATATTCTACCGGTGACAACGACGTCTGGTGCCTAAGGTGGACAAGATGCGATAAGACTCGAAAAAGGAAAGGAAGTGGTAGCATGCGTGCCCATCATATCGCCAACAAGGGTCTTTCCGACTTGCCGCGGTACATCATTTTCAGCAATGAATAAGTTGGTTTTATTGCCTCAGGCCCGCGAAGTTACTCAAAGCACGTGTCTACATGACGTCCTATAAGTTCCTGGAAGACTTATTCAACTAAGTGCCATCGCCGGTGATGACCTTTTCTTTGCCATCTGACTTTCCTCGGGAATGGTTTGCCAACCGAGACATTCCTGCAATGTCTTTGATCAACATACAAGAAAGTGAGACTGTATTATTAGTCAAGGCGTTGACAAAGGCTCGGCATCTGCATTGGAAAATGCACTAACAGATGCGTCACATGAGGAATCTACAGGTATTCAGATTGGGTCACAATTCAGCGATGACGAACTCGAGAGAGACCATGCCGGGATACTGCAGATGAATGATGAACAAAATCTCGCGCTCACATTATACAGGCTCAGCTTCATAGACCTATCCACCACGAACCATTCTCCCAACTTCTGATGGTAATATATGGGGAGGGCGGCACCGGAAAACCAGCACTTACTGAGATAACGCGATTATGTGCGGTGCAAAAGTGCAACAATGTCAATTTGCCTTAACCCTAGCACATGCATTCACTGATTTCGAATGACAAGGTCAAACAACAGAACGAGTTGTCGTTGACCTTGGAAATTCGTCTTCGTTGGCGCTGGATTGATTTCACGCTACATCTCTTTCGGAACCGAGGGAAAGAAACTATCAGACTACTGAGACTTCAATTTGACCACAAGTTACTTACTAACCTACTCATTATCCCTAGGAAGACCTTCGATAAGAAGACAAGAGGTTGTCTTACTGGGCCACAAGTCCACAGCGACAAAAGATAGTGGTTAAAAAATAAGTTCGTTATTTGTGTGTGTAGTACCGGTGTACAGATAAGAATATTTTTCAGGAACGGGCCAGAGTTCGGAAGGAGAGGACGACAAAGTACAAGGATATCAGAAAAATTCAGTAACTCGAAAAGGAATCGTCGAAGGGAAAGTTGAAAACATCGTTCGGGATTTGCCGTTATTTGTGCGTGTAGACGAGCCGCTATGACGATTCCCCCCCATCCCCCCCAATAAACCTTAAATCTGTAGGGGGGGTACCCCAGTGATGTTCAGGGTGGATACAAAAGTAAGAATGCTTGTGTCGCCGTCATTGTTTTGTCATGTTTGCGTGTAATCACGGCATTGTGACATAGTACGGAACGAAGCGAAATAGGAGCGATTCTCAACTCTGAATATATTCGTCTCTCGCTCATATAGCTCTTAACAAGAAAAGTAAGCGCTTACATTGTGTCGCAACCTGTCTGTGTTTTAATATCTGCTTCTTCAAGCTTAAAAGGATCATAATCATGATCAAATTCTGTGGATATCTGGTCTCAGATGAGTGGTTGTACCAACGAGGCGTTGAGTTGGGTTATCCGCACCCCAACACGTACTCGTCAGAGATCATTCTCCCGGCTTCCAGACATGTCAGGTTAAATACGGGCATTTACTATTGCACCAGATTCCGCCAAGTGCAAACTAAGAAGGGGGGACACTCTTGGTGCATTGCCTTCGCCTCAAACGATCCTTATGAAGGCTTACCAACTAGCGCACCCTCTGAGGAAAAATACACATGTTTGAAGGAGGCACTGCAGAAGAATGGCCCACCTCGCTGGTACCGACAAGCTCCTTGAATCAAAACGTCAGTAACCTATGCACATCGTCGGTAGAGGCGCTGGAGCTTATTTTTCCTGTCAAAACCATACAATTGTCTCAACGTCATTGCAAATGACACATACACCCATCCATGCGCTCGAACCCCTTGTACCGTACTTGCCCCTATTCTTGTATTGGTTCGAGGAAGGGAGATCCCACGCTTATGGTGCCCAAGATCCTCGATGACTAGTAGCTCTCCCTCTCCCTCTTTTGTCGCACTAGAGTAATCCTTCGGTCGGTGACCCCATGTTCCGTTATCTTATAGTTGTAATATTGCAAGTGATTACTCATCGTCATAAGTTTGTACATGCTGTATCAGTAGCAATGCGTGCGCAGGACTTCCACTTCTGATCAGCCCGTCATTGGTCGTAGTAGCGCCATGGAGGTGCCAGCAGTCCTTGCAGACTCCGCTGGCTTGTTCTGATCACTGACTTTTTCGATCTGCTGCATTGAATTGGGGTCGCTCCTTGACGTGTGGGTGACGTTCGTGCGCGTGATCCCCCATTACACGGTCAGACAATCCTGGTAGCACATTTTCACCTTCGGGATACAACTGAACATTGCCAAGGTCATCTAGCTCACATGGAAAGCATAAGTGTCTCCAAAAGATTCAGTCGAAGTTCTGCAGGGTATCCGTCAACCACGCGGATCAACGATGTATCATCCGGGTCGACGTCAGAGGCTCAGGGGAATATGTAGACTGGAGCGTACTTCCGCCAGCTTCCATCACATATCTTCGATCATTAACAGAGTCAAATATGTATGAAGGAAGCTGGCAGACGTCAGCCATGTGGAGGTGCGTGAATAGGAGATCAGCAACACCAGTCGACGATGCATATGCTGCGGGAAGCTATCCCGAGTGTTGAATTCGTCGTTGGCCATACCTCATGTGTTTGATTTCCTGCCAAAAGGTAGGGTCTTCTAAAAGACAAAAGACAGTGAGAATGCATACGCATACGGAAAGGGACACTGAGTAATAAGGCGGCCTTGGCGTTCTCGGTCCACTTCTCGACGAAGCAACAAAGCTCTAAATTCCGGGCTCACAGGACATCATAGCCATAGTACATGATCACTTTACCCAAAATCCTCGCAGATGACTAAAACTTATGCGCAGAGGTAGGCTGATTGTTTTCCAGCATCGTCTGGAGAATCCGTTTCCCAGACGAGGTGGTCTTTGTCTTCTATAAAACATGCAAGGAGCCTCATACCAGCAAAATGCTCATCAGTGGGGAAAGTGATTCGTATATCACAGTCCACAAGTCTCGTGACAACTAGCTTAAGAGCGGAATTGGACCGGGACAGTATCAAGGTTCGCCTGGAGGTAACTCTGACTCCGCCAATAGGACTACTGGCTTATTGATGTCTAAACTTGACCAAAAGGTCAGAAAAAGGAGCGATCACATGTGGTACGCAACTGGAGCTGGGGTGGAGCACGGGGTTGACACGAATTGCCTCCACAGAATCAAATGTTCCGTCCTTATATATTTAGAAGATAGATAGATCGATGGAACATGTCATATATTCATGGAATAAACGCTAGAAAGATATGACAATAGCAGAGGGGATGTGGAAATGAGTGAGGCGAACGACATAAACACTAGAGAAGTATGATTATGCCTTTACTGGAGGGAAGGAACTCGAGTTTCAATAGCAGTCCTTGCGAGGAACGTAGGCTCGCAGGCATCTTGTATCACAATATGATGGCGTCATAAGGATGCATAAGATGACGGTCGTGGATCTCGTGTGCGACAACGCACTGTGAGGTCAGCGATGCGGCGTGGCAGTCCTCCTACCAGGTTCAACGTTCAGAATTGAACGTTGACAATGTTCAGCATCCTCGCAAAACCAAAGTTGTTGTTATAGACCTGCGACATGATCCGTGCGTCGAAGTAGCGGAGATTCGGACTATCTGAATTTCGAATAGTATGAGTAAATCGAACCGAAATAGGAGCGCTGAATCGAGAGACCGTCCGCGACCCCTCGCTTAGGCAGGCCTTAGCCAATCAATTGTGATTATCCGTTGGACTCCTGGTACCGTAGCTGTTCACGTTCACCTGTGGGTATGGGGACGTTCATTGGTGAACATTTACCGATTTGGCGAACGTTCGGCGACGGCAGAACACTAGTCCGCGACCCCTTTGTCACTCCACTCTTTATATCTTAGATCATGACTCATCGGCAGACTCCAGAGTTCGATATCTCTTATTCCATGAATCAAATCATTGCGATGGAGTCCAGCTGCTCCTTCCAATGGGTTACTGCTGCAAATAAACAAGGACCTCCTCAGGCAGGCGGAGCGCTTGTATATACATGTGTAAACGTGCTATTTATCCAATACGATACATTAAAGCGGTGAAGAACTATGGTGAGCACTATGGTATAGACAAGATGCAAGATGCTAGAGAGACGTGTCTATACAAATCCGTGTGCTGCTTTGCATTTGAAAAACAATCCTTTGTATACTTTCGTAATTTCATATTAGTAGTGCATGGCATCAGTGAACTGAGTTGGGGCAAAACCGACGCGGCGTTTCTCCTCGGAGCTATCAAGCACAGTGTAGAAGCGCTGCATAAATGGGTAGCCAATCCTAAAGTCAAGCCCTGAGCCAGAGGGCCTGCCAATATCGACAACGACGAGATATATGTTATCGAAATCAACATCGGGAAAAAACGTGGGATTGAGAGAACGAGGCCAGATTTGGGCATTACGAGTGAGACTGAAGATTCGCTGTGCAAAATGGTGAACAAGGGGTGAGGGCTGATAGAATTGACGTACACCTCCAATATGGAATTCCAAGGGCTGTAGGGCCATGTACTGGTCACGGGTAATCCTGAGAAGACCAGTCCTTGGATCTAAAGTACCGCCGGTTGCAGCCTCATACCTTTCATAGGCATCTATCGAACGTTAAACAGACCATTATTACAAGCTGCACCCTGGATACACACCGGTGGCAATGTAAATCAAGTCGATGCTAATATCGATGACACCATCAGTGGTGCCCAAGATCTCCTCTTGGCCATAGGTGATTCTCTGCTTGATACCCCAAGCGCTTGATGAGGGTGCAATGTCGGTGATAGGACTGAAACAAAACAATTTCTATCAGCCTGGATTGATCTAGGAGCTGAGGTAGCTTACGTGTAGACCATCGTACCGATGTACTTAGTATTGTCGGGTTCACCAAAGGTGAGCTCTCCGGAACGGTCGTCTAGATCGAAAGTGGGCCGGAGAAAGATCCCAACAACACGCCGATTAATCTTGCCTTGTTCAAATAGGCGGTCAGTGATAGTCGGGATCGTGTCAAGCACGGCAAGTGGCATAGTATTGCGTGACAAGCCTTCAGGCCCGAGGCCAAGGACACCGTCTTTACTTCTGGCGAGGCCTTCCGCAGTAGAAGCAACACCGAGTTGGAAATTGGTGACGGTGAGCTCACCACCGAGAGTGACGGTATCGCGGTAAATCATTGCTACAGATAATCGTAGGTATTCAAGTTTTCAGCTTATGATATTGTTGTATGTCATACCTTTGAAGAAGACTTCACCCTCGGGACCATAACTTTCCTTCACAGGCACAGGAAAGCCAGTAAAGACGCTAGTGTCGGTTTTCACATATGTAGTGGAGGCGCCAACCCATGTGATCGAACTGCCGAAGCTGACAGCCAAGTTGTCTTCAATAATGCATTAGCAGACGCGTATTTCTCAGTATTGAACTAACAGATTGTGGGGGGGCTGCCCACGCCAACTGGCACGGTGTACGCCAAATCTCTGGTTGTCATGGGAATGCTATCAGCACGTCGGCCATGCGTGTTATAGCCCCTCAAGGCCGCCACACGAGCTTTATTGTGCTGCAAGAAGTTAATAGTGCCATTGTAGGAGTTTAACCTTCTGGTAAGGGGGAGGGTGATAGAGGAATTGCGAACTTCAAGGGGGGATCCCGTGATTGAAAAAGCCAGGGAAAGTATCGACAGGGACGCGACGAGGAACATGGCTCACTGGAAAGTAATATCATACACAGTAGCCCATTATATACCGCCAGCGAACACGATGACAATGTTGGGCACCTTAGCCACGTATGAAACGTCGCCCCTCGAAAAAGCAATGATGAGGTGGTTACGATCCGAGTCATCGGGAGTGCAAGGATTCGACTTTTTGTTTTTGATGCTGGCAGCAGGTGGCAGGAATTTACAATTCGCTTGTTTACCAATGGTGCAACAGAAACCCGAAATCGACTTATTATTAGAGTCAGTTTGGCAACTCGATGTTGGTGCGTGTCAAATGTACATCTGGCGCAACGTGAGTTGCACCGGCATCCTGCTTCGGCCAGTCGGAGCTATGGAAGACAGGACTGCCGCGCTCACTTAGTCACGTCACAATCACATATAAGGCAATAGGACTCCGTGCACTTCGATCTCGAATAAATAAGTTATTTACAAGTGTTCTTTCCGACTTGAAAGTGTCTCCGCCTGACAGCGCTGGGATTACAAGGTCCATCGTAACTCGTCAAAATAAGTAACTCTCCTAAGCATATACTTCCAATCCAAATCCTGGCCACTTGCAGTAGTGGTTACAGAGGTGCCTTGCCTTAAAGTCGTCCACCACACTTGCAATGTTCCCATCACCGAAAAGATCAATTCCTTCATTGACCGAGCTAGAGAAGCAACACCGGTTAATGAAGGTCGCCAATCATAGTA
This sequence comes from Suillus spraguei, assembly GCA_016800925.1. Lineage (NCBI taxonomy): Eukaryota > Fungi > Basidiomycota > Agaricomycetes > Boletales > Suillaceae > Suillus > Suillus spraguei. Next base: position 6,666 of record JABCPU010000177.1, read on the forward strand.
GCTGAAAATGCACATACCGGTGGGTCAAAATCTGAGGATCAGTCAGAAGCTCGGTGCTGCCTTGATAATCAGAAATGAATGCCAGACCCTCTGTCTTTTCATACTGGATGTGCTGAGTAAACGAGAGAAAGACGGCTACATCATAGCCGTATTCGTCCTTGTCGAGTGAAGGTCCATAGTCCTTGTTGTGGATGAACTTCGTGAATGTCTGATCATTAGGAGTACCTGACGTCACCCGCTCCTCAAGGAGATATACTGCCGAAAACATCCCTGCCTTAATATCTGCCATCGGAGCTTGTTCGGAGGTGCCCTGAGTGTTTGACGAGTGGCGAGAAAATGCCAAAGCAATGCCCACTTCCACAAAATGCACATGGGGGATTGGAAAAGATGGCAGAGTCGGTGCGGCATCGATACAGTGATCAATGTACTCGTAAGTGAAGTCGAGGAGAGATTTTGCCCAGTACAACAAGTTACATTCGTTGAGGAGTTTTTCATGCTCATCTGGTAGTGCGTAACATGAAATCTTGAGGACACTGGATCCAGTGGTGTGAGGGGAGGTCTGTGAAATGGCCGCTTGACGACAACATCCTGCTGAGCACGCGACCCAAGGCCACTGGAGGACAGGGGAGATAGCATGAGCCACCCTGGATGAGCTGTCTTAAAGGCACCGATCCCGATCATGCTGCGAATGGGGACATCGATAGTGAGTTGTCCAATAGACGAATTTGAGATGTTGGGTTTGAATGAACGATACTGAGGAGTCTTCAAGATATCGGCTAGTGGGCGCACAGGAATTGGATGGAATTGAATGTCCTCGTTGTGGAAGTCATAAACTAAAGTCGATGCTCATTAGAATGCCTGCCTCAAGACAAAGGATAAACTCACCTTTAGGTGCACACACAGCATCTACACTACCTCCACTTTTCAAGGCCTCTTTCAAATCATTACGGTCAGGAAGGTGGAATACACCAGGCACTGGCTTCTTGCGAGGAGGTGAGACGTACTATTCGTGGAGTCGCTCTCTCCGCGAACATGAGCCTGCTTTGCTGATGGATGTGTCGGATTATGTGCTGAGCTGTCAGTAACAGCGGAATTACATCCCACAGTAGATAAGGCATCCGGTCCTTCGAAGTCAAGACCAAAAGGGTCTTCTGAGTTGGTGCCGGAAGTTCGAGGGTCTCGTTCTTCAGTAACAGTATTGATAGATCTGTGTCATTGGAGCTGTTCACGCAAGGTATTCTGAGAAATCTATGAGTTAGCAGAGTGACAATACATTGAATGAGCGGAATCTTACTTCTTCTTCAGTTTTTTCCAGCCATGCCTCATACTCACACCACTGCGCTGCAGGCACAACAACCATGAGTAAGAATTGCTTGGTCTTGAAAGTTGTCGTCTTTGGTCCGCGTCGAGATTGGACTAAGCACTGAGCTAAGAAGTACGGAATGGCAGGCAAATGTCCAGATAGGTCAACCCAGGTAGCATCCCGGACAACGAATTCTTCGGTGCGCCAAAGAAATCCCCTTCCAAATGTGAGGATTTTCGGTAGAATAGTATCTAAAGCGATTTGTATAAGCCCAGGGGCGTCCAAGCGAGCGTCGATGTCCTTCTTTCCTTCACAAATATTCTGATTTATGAGCATCAGAAAAACAGCAACCTGGAGAGATAGAAAGAAAAACAAACGTACCCCAAAGTTGATGCCGCGCCCACTTTTCTTCCGTGAATTTCCCTCATATACAGCTGATATCTCTAATGTGATGGTCTCTGCAGGGGGCGGAGCATATGCCAGTTTAGCCCATCATTCACGCTCCAGACCATACTGAGCATGGTGCACGGAATATCCTATGGCACCAGATACCATGTTCGGGTTGGAACTAGCCGGCGATTGTTGCCATGATAGAGGCACAGCAATATCTGGGCCTGAAATGCAGTGTATGTGCGCAGTGCTACTGGAGGGCTGAGACAAGAAGGGTACTACGCAGGGTGGATTGATAGTTGCTATTAAATTTCGCCATTCAGACATGTTTGATATGTAATAGAGAAATTTGACTTACACTTGCGTTGTGCTGCATTCACGGTCTGGCGTATGATATGAGGATCTGGAAGTAACTGTGATTGTGGGCTGGATGTAATTAATAGCGTCATTGATCAAAAGCTATATAGGGGTTTTAAGTGTACTTACAAGAAGGGCGGACTGAAGAGGGTCAGACCGAAGTTGAAAGCTTCTGTGAGTATCGCAAGTAACATGCTTCACAAACGAAGCGACCAGGTTGGCCAGGCACAATGGTGGAAACATAATAGCATGGAGCACCTTTGAGTATTGTGCCACGCAAGCAGGTCGACCACAGACATGGTCCTCCTTGGCAATAGCATCTTTGGTAAATTGAGAGACGAGTTCCATGACGCTAGTAGGTGCTTGTGTGATGAGTTGAAGGAATTGAAGGAATATTGTTGGAAGAGTAGCCCTACAACACTTCAGAGACAGGCTTTATATAAAGACTGCCTGGAAAAACTCACCGCTCTGAAGAGTCGCATCTAGTAAGTGGAGGGTCATTGATATCCCGCAGTACTGAGTTGCATCTAAGTCGAGAGTCAGCAAATTCTTCATCGAGTCGGATCATTGTGCCCGACACGAAACGACACACAGATTCACCATGTGGTCGAAACAGCACACAGATTCAACATATTAAAACTCACTGCTCTGAAGAGTTGCATCTAGTAAGTGGAGGGTCATTGATATCCTGCAGTACTGTGACTGAGTTGCATCTAAGTCGAGAGTCAGCAAATTCTTCAGTGAGTCGGATCATTGTGCCCAACATGTGAGTCACCATGATCATGGTCAAAACAACACACAGATTCACCATGTGGTCGAAACAGCACACAGATTCAACATATTAAAGTTATCTGCTGCAGTGTATCCGAAAGTCTCCGCATCGGACTTATCATGGCGGACTTTATTCAATTGTACTGACCTTTCAAGTCTAGCCATTTGTCGCATTCAACCTCAGGCTGCAACTCTATCAGTGCAGTCGCATTCAACCTGGTGTTCATTTACCTAACTCTTATCTTGGTGTTCAAGTTGGTGTTCAGTGCGCCTATTCCGCTGACTCCACTCTTATCTTGGTGTTCCTATTCCGCTGACTCTTAGTATTTTCAGTGCATCTATACCGTTTATTGCTGTCAGCGCTTGCCATTGAAGCTTTTAAAGTGCAGCTATCATGACCGTCATTCAAATACTATGCCCAACCAAAACAAGCAAACCTGTACGCACCTCTCTATGTATTGTGATTACAAGGCTAACATGACTTGCAATATCAGCACCACTTGAGGAGATCGCTCCTCACATCCTTCGGTACTGGAAAGCACGTCAAACAGACAGAAAGATTGTAGAAAACTTGCAGAATCATTTCGACACGTCTCATTATGGACTAGGTGAGTCAATTTCCACTAATTGATACTATTTCCCTGATCTTTGTGAGTAGATACACGAAGTTCAGACAGATATGCAATGACATGGGTCTCCTGCGTACCCGCCAGCAGAGCCACACCATCGAATGTATCTGTGAAGCCATGATCGAGCTTCGCAAGGCATACCCAAATGCTGGTGCGCGGGAAATGGTGATTTTGCTATTTCACGAGAAAGAAATGAGCGTTTCAAGGTAGTTAATTTGTTCGCCGTTGATCTGTATCTGACTAGCTACCAAATAGAAACTTAGTGATAGCATACTGTGCCATCTATGAAGCAGACCTCGTACATCAGCGAAAAGCCCGCCGTCTCAAGCGGAGGCGGTTCTGGGCTGCCGGCTCAACGACCTATTCGCTGTGGATCAACACGATAAGTGGCTTCGATTGGTCTTGCATTGCATACTGGAGTGGAGCCATTCTGGGTCGTATCATGTGGATCCGAGTCTGGCATTCTAACCGCAACCCCCAGCTCATTCTCACATACTATCTTGAGACTATCCAGAAACTGGGCCGTAAGTTCATTCTAATAATTATCTATTGCACTGTTACTTATTCAAGTTGCCTTGCCTGGGTATGACAGATATTCCGCGAGTGACTCAGAGTGATCCCGGCACTGAAAACTACAGGATCGCCAATGCACACACTATGCTTCATCAAATGAACGATCTGGCACTGCAAGGTACATTACAACACCGCTGGATGTGGACCAAGAAGAATGTTAAACTGGAGATCACCTGGTCTCAGTTACGGCACTGGTTTACTCCCGGTTTCGAAACACTCTTGGATGAAGGAGTGGAGAACGGCTGGTATGATAGCGATAATACCCTTCAGGTGTAATTGACTTCAGCTTTCCACCATTTCAACTTTGCTCACAGCGGTGTATTTAGCATGATCTTCCACTGGATTTTTATTCCGTGGCTTCAGTGCGAGTTAGATAGGTATCAGGACCGTGTTAATAACACCCTCAAGAGGCCAGATCGTAACAAGGTATTTGATTGTTTGATAGTAGTCATTTATATTTGTTTAGCGCTTACAATCTAGGTGCTTCCACATGGTGTACCTAATCTAATATACGAGTCTCCAGAAGCTTTCGGGGCCCTGACTTTAAGGTGCACTTCACTACTTGAACCATGTTGTCACACTAACCGGCTTATCATTCTAGGTAACAGTCAAACAAGACGATATAGACTATGTCCACCATCTCTATGTGGACCCTGACCATCTGGTCTTCATTTGGTTCCCCGACCCCTCAACGACTTCATTCAAGGCTGTTACGAAGACCTAGGCCATCCTCCAATCACTCGCCAGTCCGTCTGGATGATCTACTTAGATTTGTATGATTCGATGCAGCACTCTGTGCAGGTGCCAGCCATTGTCAGGTCTCTTACAGATGGCACTGACCTGGACGAAGAGCCTTTGCCTCTCCTTGAAAACCAAAACGACCTTTTTTTTCACGAGGATACTGATGGTACTTACTACATGGGTGGCATTCACGGCGGACAAGGTCTTGGTATGTTTTCTCTGTTTGAATTAAGTTTGCGCTAAATTACTGCACATTAGATGCATCTGATCATCACTGGCTGGATGAACTGGCTGAGTTGGACGAACCAGGTGCACACTTACTGCCTACAGCTCCAATCATAGAGGAAGAGGCATTAGTTATTGCAGAATTCTCTGATGAGGAGGACAATGATGAAACATTTGATTGGTGACTTGACTTAGTGTAGCGTTTGTCTTTTTTGTGTTACTTTTTTATTGTCCGGTTGAATGACATGAAGCTACACATATCTAATACGAAGATGCTGCTGTCGGGCTTTGTATCTTTCTTCGACGTTGGAATTGGCGGCAATAGTTTCGCCTTCGGAAGTTAGCAGGAGTATTTCGAGTAGACTTAGTTCTGGGTCCTGCCCTTCTTATGGCGAACATGAAGAGACGTTGACGCACTCCCAGCTCTCATCATGCGTAGTTATAGGGTTGTGCCTCGAACACCCAGAATCGCAGAGATGTGAAGTATGTTGGGAGTGCAGGCCTAGTCTGGAAAGGGCTGGACGGCCAGGGTATGCCTGGGGTGGCGTGCGTCTCTTGGGTGTTTGTTGGGAGGGTGAAGCGGGAGGTGCAGCATGGGTACTCGAAACACTGATGATGGTGATTGTAGTGTAAATAACCCAGGCACGGGGTTTTTGATGGAAATTCTCGGTCCTCCTTCCATCTTGGCACGGCCTTCACTATAGATCCCACCTCCCTCCTTAGTGACTTATAGACACTCTTCAGTCCTGTATCGCGCCACGTGCCAGGCGCGAGGTCTGCAAGGGGGAGTGCAACCAGTGTCCATGCACAAGTGAGTGCAAACCGAGAAAGCGAGCATGACAGGTAAATGTCAATTGCTATGCGCGCCTCTAACGTTCAGCGGGGTAATCATCAAAGGAGGCTGAACGGCTTACAAAAGATCATTGAGCTTCGCACGCCGAGGAGGCGAAAGCCCTGTGCGCTTTGCAACGACCCGGACTCCCTCAACACGGCGGCGTATAACTATGCCGCAGGGATGACGTTGGTCAAAACTGAACGCGACTGACTGCCCTGCATAGCCGCAACCTTGAGGCGAGTGATTATAAAAAAAATCAGTAAGTGCGAGCTTGAAGGTACGCCCTCCCATGCCGCCCTCCTTCTCTGCATGCTTGATCATGGCGAGGAGAAGCGCTCGAAGCACGCTCACTCAGCTTGGGGCGGGACGGGCCATACCAAGCGTCGTGGGTGCTCGAGGCCAAATCGCAGTGCGAGTGCAAGGCGCAAAGAAGAAAAAAAAGAAGGGGGGCTCACCGCTGCGACCCAGGCAGGGGCGCTTGAGGCACACTCACTCAGCTTGGGGCAGGGACGGGCCATACCAAGCGTCGTGGGTGCTTGAGGCCACAGCGCACTGGGAGCGCGAGGCGCAGAGAAGAAAAAAAAAGAAGGGGGGCTCACATTGACGTCAACATCCACCATGACAACAACCGCTATGCATATTGTTATGAGTACTTGCAAACTCACGAGGGGGCATGTAAGGTTCATCGGTACAGGTGCAGAGAAGAGTAAAGTTGAACAACGACCTGAGTAAGACCAACCTCTACCAAACAACCACAAACAATTATGGAAGGTCAAGTGCAGGCCTAGTCATCAATAAAAGAGGTGCATGGAGTCCCTGCATCACACCTGCCTTATATGAGTGTGGTCACGCTATGTAACAGAGCGGGCAGTCCTGTCTTCCATACGGAGCTACAATAAGACATCTTTCCGGGGCTTCGTCTTCAACACTAGCCACAGCTTCATCATAACATTGACAGTATTTGGCAGTCCTGCTCAGCATTCTCATCCATGCGTCTGGTAGTCTTGTAGGAAAAGCAAGTGCATACATTGTGTCACACAACTTATCTGTGGTTTAATATCATGCTTCCTCAAGCTTCAAAGGATCATTATATTTCATAGTCAAATACTGTGGATATCTGGTCTCAGATGAGTGGTTGTACCAACCAGGAGTTGAGTTGTGTTATCCATGTACTCGTCAGAGATCATTCTCCTGGCTTCCAAAGATGTCAGGTTAAAGGCGGGCGTTTTCTATTGCACCAGATTCCGCCAAGTGCAAACTAAGAAGGCAGAAATCTCTTGGTGCATTGCATTCGCCTCAAACGATCCTTATGAAGGCTTACCAACCAGCGCACCCTCTGAGGAAAAATACACATGTTTGAAGGAGGCACTGCAGAAGAATGGCCCACCTCGCTAGTACCGACAAGCTCCTTGAATCAAAACGTCAGTAACCTATGCACATCGTCGGTAGAGGCGCTGGAGCTTATTTTTCCTGTCAAAACCATACAGTTGTCTCAACGTCATGGCAAATGGCACATACACCCATCCATGCGCTCGACCCCCGAGTTGTTGTACTGTACTTGCCCCTATTCTTGTATTGGTTTGAGGAAGGGAGATCCCAGGACGCTTATGGTGCCCAAGATCCTCGATGACTAGCAGCTCTCCCTCTCCCTCTTTTGTCGCACAAGAGTAATCCTTCGGTCGGTGACCCCATGTTCCGTTATCGTATAGCTGTAATATTGCAAGTAGTCATAGTGTCTTTTACATAATATCCCGAGCAGTTCAGCCTTGAAGGCTGCTGTCTTTCTATATTTAAATCATTTAGCTTTATCGGGTGCAGCTAAGTCAGCGCTGATAAAGCAACCTGCGATTGTGTCAGAATTATCACACATGTATAGATATCCCATTTACACGGCCAATCGAAAAAATCATAAAATCCATGCCTAAAAATAGGGTTATAGATTTTATGTTGCTGCGACCCCCAAGTTACTTAGTAGCGGTACTCAAAGTAACTTTTGAAACTTGCTTAACACCTCTTGAAACTTGCTTAAACGCTTTAAACTCTCGGCTAAAGCCTCAACAAACGGCACCTCAATTCAAAGTCAGGCAAGTGCCGCAGGGCGGACTTTGAAACACTATGCCTCCTACTCGTCAACATGTGCGTCATTCTGCAAGACTTCGAGCTGATGCTCGTGTGCACTCGATGGATCCTCCAGCACCCTTCGCACCTTCTTCTGGAAAGTCCAAGCACCCTTCCGACTCATCTGGACCCAGATTGACCATCCAGTGGCACAATGAAAATACCCTAACAGATGTCCTAGTGAATTATCTAATGTCTCATCCTGCTGATTGTAGGGTGCTCTTCTACTCCAAGGGGAAGAAAGTGATGTCCCCCATCAATGATAGTCCCTCGGGTTTGGACAAGGGGCAGATTTGTAGTATTATCACTAAGGTTGTCTTTACTGACCACCCCAAGTATGGTCACGCATATCAGGAAAATCAGAAAAAATTTCGCGATGCAATCAACAACCGCATCAACAAGTGAGTTTTTATTTTATTTTCTTATTCATACATACACTGATAGAATCCCTGAAGTCTCAGAACAAAGTACAAGAAGTTGAAGGCAAGGTTTAGTGATACAGGTGCTGGTGTGATGCTGCTTGATGGGACAGTGACAAACAATCTGCTGGGTGTGTCCTTAGTCTTTTGTTCTTGGTTTATTTTAATCAGTTTGTAGATGCAGTTCTTTTGGAGTTCCCGTGGTACATGGAACTCAATGGAATCTGGCACTCAAATCCATCAATGACCGCAAAAACTCATTTGTCCAAGCCTGGGGTTGATTGTTGGAATAGCAAGTTGCACCTGCAGTCGAGCACGTCAAAATTTCATTCATGTTTGCCACCTTGCCATTGTCCTGCGAGACGTATGTCATCTGTTATTGTTATGCTCTTGTCTCTCCTGTTGCTTACTGTACTATACTGAATCTTTTGACTGCTTGGGCCAGTGCCCTATATCTTATCATAACTGTCTCATTTACTTATTCGTTCGCACAAGGGCACACGAGCCTATATAGTCCACGCAGTTCTCATACTTGAACCTCAGACATTTGCATTCACATGCAACGACTGAGGTAAGACTCTTTATTTCGACTCGTATATTTACCTTTACTCATGCTGTGTAGTGTATCTGTTTCTTACAGATCCGCATGAAATACACTTGTATTATTCTTATATTGATCATGTGGGTGCCTTTCACTCTCTGGTTCAACTGCGTGGTGGGGCCGGTCCCCCCACATCCTTTGGCACTTCACCCTCTCCCAGCACTACATCATCCACTAACGCTCATGACGCACCTCCTCCCACTATAGATCTACTCTCCACTGGCACTTTTGATACACTGTAAAGATACAATCTAGCCTGGGCTGTAGATAAACCATGGCCTAAGCTAGTATGCGAGTCTTGCACTCTACCTAGTCTGCTTCACTTGTGAAGGCAAGAACGTTCAACCCTAAAGGGAATGCTAAGTTAGTATAGTTCGATATTGCCCAACCTGTAGTGCAAGATGCCATTGGAGGTAGCGAGATGCTAGCGGTGACCTCCGGTCCGTGGGAAACTAGCGGTAATACTAGCGGTAAGCACGGGAAAGCGGTAGACAAGCGGTAGCGAAAGTGGTAAAACTGCGGTAGTGCGTGCGGTAAAACTGCAGTAGTGCGTGCGGTAAGGCGTGGGAAACTGGCGGTAAAACAAGCGGTGAAGCGCGGGAAAGCGTAGTGCAAGCAGTGAAGCGTGGGAAAGCGGTAAAGAGCAGTGGTGCATGCGGCAGTAAAACAATTCTTAAGAGACAGTGACTTCGGCGAAAGACTTTATTCTGTTAGAGACAGTAGTTGTGACAATTCATAAGTACCGTGTGTACCATAGAGGAAAAGTAAAAGTACCGGAATGTGCGAAGAGTCCTTTTTAACATGTACCATGAATGGCCGGAATACATAGCGAGAATGGTAGCGAGATAGAGATATTTAGCTAAGAGGCACGCAGTGAGCAAGTGGTGTCACGGAAGGTAAGGTAAGTCTTGCCGTAGCTTTAGTAATGGCGGAAACAAATATGCTACACACCAATGGATCTTAGACAGAAATGGAATGGACAGGAGGACATCGGTAGCGAGATTTGGTAAGGGGCAAGGATCCATGGAGCGAAAACGGTACCAGTGAAGCGAAAAGGGGTAATGCTCGCTATAGGGGTTTTCTTGGTAGCTGCTGTAGACAGTAACGAGACACTTGTGTAAAACGGCACTTTCATGGTCAGCATGACTTTGTTCGCTACAACACCTCCTCCCACTATAGGTCCACCCTCTGCTGGCACTTATGGTATGCCTCCTCCCACTACAGGTCTGCCCTCTACTGGCGCTTATGATACACCTCTTCTCACTTTAGGTCCGCCCTCTGCTGGCGCTTATGGTACACCTCCTCCCACTTTAGGTCCGCCCTCTGCTGGTGCTTATGATATGCCTCTTCTCACTTTAGGTCCACCCTCTGCTGGTGCTTATGGTACGCCTCCTCCCACTTTAGGTCCACCCTCTGCTGGCACAATCCAGGAGTGACCCACTTGATGCCCCTCTTGGAAATGTGCTAGACTTCATCAACGATGACGATGACGACAAAATGATGCTGGATGTTACTGGTGCCGGTAGCCCTCCCCAAGTTGCAGGGATAAAACACCACTTTGCTGTATCACCCTCTCCTCCTCCTGATGCCCCCCAACCATTTGAAATTCCCACCAAACCCCCAGCATCTACATATGACAGTCGCTTGGCATTTGGTGCTCACAAACTGTCAAGCCATGGAGCACGACGTGAGGAGCCATCGGACATGGCACATAGCATGTCTACACCCTCCTTGACAATGCACAATACGACACCGTCATTGGACTACCATGTCTCTCCAACCCCACAGACCATGCTGCCAAACAGTGGGGGCAACTCAAAAAAAGGCAAAGTTGGACATCATGGAGCAGGTAGACCTAGTCTGGGATGAGATTAAGAGTTTACAGTCTAGCACCTTGACATGCCATGAGGGCAAGCACCAGTGCTATCTCGCAAAGCTGGATGTGAAGAGTGAGCACCAATGCGACACAAAAAAATAAAAAATACCAGTGGCTTCATGACTCCCATGAGCATGAGGCCAGTCAAGCTGCCCTCAATCATAAGCGCCAGCAGGAGGATAAAGATGCCGAAATTTGCCTTCATGAAATGGATATACGGGTGCATCAAGCACATTCACTTGTGCTCGACAAGGAGGCTGAAACCCTCCGGCTCAAGATCCAACACCACCAGATGATGCAGGGTAATAAGGGGGTAGATTGAGCTTTGTGAGTCTGGCGTTGTGTTTTGTTTGTTCGTTCTTTGTCATTGTTGTTGTCATCACGTTTCATTTTTCGTCATTGTGTTTCTCATTCGTTCATTTATCATTGTTGTCATCGTCATCATCATTGTCGTGTTTCATTTGTCATGTTTTGTTTGTCATCATCATACTTTGCTTGTCATTGTCAGTACTTCTGTTATTGATGTTACATAGCTACATACATATGTTGTACATATTTATTTGTGGTGGTACATGTCAAATTGAATCTGGGAGGAATTATTCAGCCCTATGTTGTGCATTTGAGTGAGGACTATCAAAGAGATCATCCATCAACTTTGCACGAGCAGTCTGACCTGGAGTGCCATCATATGTCCTATCACCAACTACCTCATCACCATCTGGACCCTCAACCTCCTGAATAAGAAAGTCTTCCTCCTTATCATGAGCCCACTTGGAAGAGCTCTGGTATGTTCCATCTTCCTTGTGATGATGAGTTTCAAAGTGAATAATCATGTTGTGCAGGATAATACAACACTTGATCCACTGCACAGCAAAATCAAGGTCTTTCTCAGCCTGAATGTGGAAGCAAAGCTCTTGAAGGGACTGGAACTGTCTTTTCAAGGCAGCAAATGTGTGTTCAACAAAACACAAACCTAAAAAAAATTAAATTCATTGAAAAACCAGAAAGAAAGAAAAAACCTTGAAGAGATGATAATTGAATGTCTTCTGGTCCTTTGTCAACTGTCCATTACGAGGCTTCTTGTAAGGGACAATGCACCATGGCTCCAATGGATATGCACTATCTGCCCAAACCCAATGACCATCAGGCAGAAGGTCAGCATGCTCCTCATAGAGGCGAGTAGATTGGAAAGCAAATGCATCATGGACACTCCCAGGATGACCCAGAGAATAATCCACAATGAGAAGGTTATGGGGCAAAATGACTGCCTGGGATTGAATCAATTTTTGCACATAAAAATAAAATAAAATAATTACCTGACAGCCAAGGGAATACTTGGATTTCCTATCATAGAATGTCTCACCAAAGTAGCCAGGTTTGGTAAAAAGATTCATAGTTAAGCCATCAACAGCTAGAAAGCCACCTTTCCACTCTGGGCAGGTATGTGACTCAGCAAATTTGCGAGCCAGATCAGTGTCCTCAGAGTTAGCTGCTGGAAAGCAGACAAACTGATCATGGGCATCAAGTACTACAGTCATTACACAATTAGTGCAATCAACTACAGACCCAACACTGACACCAGCCCATTGAGCAACATCCTCAAGAGTTATGGCATTGCTATAGTGGCCAGCCTGATTCAAAAAATAGCCAGTTGGATGGAAACAGGGAGCTGAGGATTGTTGGATTGGTTTTGGAAGATGGGATGATCAAATATATAATCAAGGATATCATCAAAGATCTCGGGGTTAACACGGAGTTTCTGCTGAAACAAGTGAGGGCGATGTTCTTCATGATGAACCAACATGTGAAGCTGAGATGCTCATGGAGGGGGCTCATCAGGCTTCTGCAATACACAAGCCCTCTTAACCTCACCATGAAGAGCATTAATGGTGTGAAGAAGGCGGTTGTAAGGCAAAGCAACATCATCGGAAGAGATAGAGCTATTGCCAGAAGAAACTGAAGTCCCTGTCATAGGGGAGAGGGGGGAAGGGGGGAAGGGGAGCCAGAAGACAGACTGATTGTATCATCATCATCATCAGAAGTAGTTGAGAGTGAGTCTCCAGAGCCAGAATCACTGTCAAAATCAGACCAGTCATCTAGGATATCCTGGTACTGTAGTTTGGCCAATGCAAGTTCAGCCTGATCTATGATTTTCAGGAGTTCTTTACATGCAGATTCACGAGGCATAGTTACAGGAGGGGCAGGAGTTGGGGGGATCAAAACTCCTATCCATTCTGTGCATATGTGACATACTTTGTGTTGGAGTTTAAATTTTCGGAAAGTTCCAAACTTTCATCTTGTGCTGAGCATGTTGGTGTTGTCGTTGACCTCCCTCTCGAACCTTGATGCTCACTCACAGCACTGAGCAGGACATCATCAAATTTCCAGGTGTCATCCACACAAGGTAAGCAATTTTTATGCTTATTGCAAGTTGCAGCTAACCCTTATCTTACAGGAAATCTATTCTAGTCCAGACCCCACACATGCTCCACCTGACTAACAGTGCCTCATATTTGAGCCACTTGTCTGCCCTCCACCTTGAATCATATTCTTCTCTTGTCTTCTTCAATTGCTCGTTCGATCGGCTCTTTGTGCCCAAGTTCGCGTTTCACTGGAATCCCTGTGGCCTAAGTGATTCATTGCTGTGCTCTCACTACCGATGTCGAGTTCAAATCAGTTGTCTTCCTGCGTCTGTTGCTTTTGACCTTGAATCATATTCTTCTCTTGTCTTCTTCGATTGCTCGTTCGCTCAGCTCTTTGTGCCCAAGTTCGTGTTTCGCTGAAATCCACATGGCACCAGTGATTTATTGCCATACTCTCGCCACCAATGTTGAGTTTGAGATCGCAGGCGGTCTTGATGTTATGCTTGGGATGAACTGGATTACTGCGTGGCCACTGTTTTGTGGGAAGATGAGATTCCCGTCTCCAATCCTCCATGCCTGGCCTTTAAAGTGGTGACAGTGTCTCATTGTCCTCGTTTTTCAGTAACTGCTGGTTTCCTTCTGTGGTCTAGAAACTTCATGTATACTTAGTGGTAATATCAATCATATTGAATCTGCTGATGATGGTGAATTAGAATTATCTCGGTCATTGTCCCTTGTCGGGGCAGTTTTATTGTCTTGTAGACGTCCAAAACACTTCAAGATGAAGTCACCATATCTACAGCACTTTTGTCCTCCTATGTACGCCTAAAAAATCCTAAGTGTTTGAATGTCCAACTTTGTGCTGATGTGCACCGAACATGTTTCAACCTTATTTCTGTTAGTCTTAAGTGAGTTCTGTCATACTCCAGCCACGAGTTTGAAGCATTTAAGCGAGTTCCAAGAGGTGTTAAGCGAGTTTCAAAAGTTACTTTGAGTACTGCTGTAAAGATACAACCTACCTGGGCTGTAGGTGAACTACCTCCTAAGTTAGTATGTGTGGTATTGCGCTCCATCTAGTCTGCTTCACTTGTCAAAACAAGAGCATTCGACCCTAAAGGGGGATGCCTGTTAGTATAGTCAAATTCGAGTCAAACCAATGTGCAAATATAGCGTCGTAGTCAGTGGTAAGTTGCTGTGGTCAGCAAAGATGCCGCCAAAACTAGCGTCATAGGTAGTGGTACTAGCATCATTGAAACAATGTCAGTAACTGTAGCATCGAATGAGCAGTGACAAGTGATGTTATCAGTGGTAGCGGTAAGGTTGCAAGTGGTGCAAGGGAACAGTAAAGAAGGCCATGGTACTTTCAGTGGTAAAGTAGCAGTGCATGAGAAGTTCAGTCAAAATAGCAATCAAGAGTCCAGTGGTATGCCAGCTGTAACAGTGAATGAGTGAGATCAATTAACAAGCAGTAAAGAACTTTAAACACTAAGTCTACTACTGGGTAGATCCAGAGCTAGACACTAATCCTGGCCTATAGTACGTGGTGCTTATATCCTAAATTGTATGTACTCGGAATGCTCTAGGCGAGATCAGTAGCACTCAAGTACAGTAACCGCCATATGTAAACATAGCACGAGGTGGCTGCGGCACGAGGTGACATGTAATAAGACTTGCCGTGGAATCAGTGATAATGAACATAAAACAAACTATGCACCAAATGGAGCTATGTGGATGTGGCAAGGACATGGAAGGACATTGGTACGTGGAATGTGGTGTGGCAGTTGGTACGGTGTGTGGTAAGCGTGGGATGCCGCCGGAAATGCTAAAGGGGTAAGACGGCCATGGACAAGTGGTAACTCCTGTAGACATGAGATGAGTGTCAAAAGATAGGGTTTTAAGCCCAGCGCAAATATGTTCGCTACACTGCTAGTGACTTTTATCGAGTGTAAGGAGTATAATTATATAATTCATATTTGATGGATTCAACAGTTGACATAATGTCCATGATGCCAGACCGTAATAATGATGCTTGTGGGATGTAAATCCACTGGCTGGATTCGGGTCAATAGTATATACTGAGACCGAGCACTGAAATTATGCTGGCTGACAAGCATAGATCATATACTGAGACCTAGGCATTGTTAATATGCTCATTATCCAGGATACAAACTATATATTTATATTTCCGGTGTACACACGACACTTGAGCATGTATATAGTCTATATTGATTGACATGCTGAGTGGGTACTATTACTGCAAATTTTTTGCACATTGATGGACCGCGGAGAGCATGATACGGGATCACGAAAAGCACAAAAGCACGACAAATTGATTATTCTTGTATCAAATGATTACAGGTGCAATTAATATGAGGGATAGGGATGTAAATGAATGGATGTATTATTATTATTTTACCACAAAATCTCATGTGCTCCATATAAGTCCATTCTGAATAGTAGTCTGCCAGTGTGGGTTTGACTTGGAAATTAGTTTCAAGACCTTGCCGCCAGGAAACTTGGCAAGATCAGCTTGAAAAAATTCATAAATAACCTAGCAGCCAAAAAAATCAGTCTGTATAACTGCACTGGCCAATGAACATGTACTTCTGCATTTACCTTTGCTGTTTGGTAGCATTTGAGGAAGATTCATCGGCCATCGTGCGCATCATTAAGAGCGAGTGGTCAACAAAATTCCAGAATTTGGTAGTACCGTTGAACTGCACTGGCACGCCTTCAACCAAACCAAACCCAGAATCGAGTGCATTGTCTGGTAGGACCGGTCCATTTTTGACACCACCAAACAACAAATCCTCATCCTCTGCACCAACATTCCTGTCACCCTGCTGCACCCTGCTTTGGTCCTCAAGCTGTTTGTGATCCATTTCTGCACCATTATCGTCCACTCTGGTACTCGTTGCATGACTGCTATTGACTCAAGTTTCCATGGAGGATTGATTGCCATCAGTCCCAGGTGCATCACTGGGATCAGTGTCAAATAAATCCCTCTCGAGCTGTTCAATGTCGACATCAATTTCACGCTGGACTTGGTCCTGCAAATCCTGCTTGAGGGACAGAATGAGGTAAGCAGAAAACAAGTCCTTGATGGATGTGGTTTTGTAGTCACTGATGCTGATGAGGAAAATATGCAGGAGATGCCACTGCTCCCGCACCAATCAATACCAATATCATGCTACACATAGTATCACTAGAGCAATTCTGTTCCAACGTGTGGAATTGACTTCCATGCCGGACCCACTGCATGCAAGCGCCCTGGTGACATCAGCAATGCTCGTGTGCTTGACAATTGACATAGTGAGTTACACAATAAAAATGACTTCAGTTGTATCAAAGAAGTAGCATGAGACTTACGGTGGTCTTGATGGCACTATGAATACTCATAAGTAGCTTTGTGACTGACTTACCCAGCTGAGCTCTGAGCTCAACATCCTCGAGAAGTCCGGTGTAATGAACATATTGGCACTGGGTCTAAAACCCCATCTTTTGACACCTGTCTCATGTCTACAGGAGTTACCACTTGTCCATGGCTGTCTTACCCCTTTAGCATTACCGGCAGCATCCCATGTTTACCACACACCATACCAACTACCGCACCTTGTTCCACATACCGATGTCCTCTCATGTCCTTGCTGTGTCCACATAGCTCCATTTGGTGCATCGTTTGTTTTATGTTCGTTATCACTGATTCGACGGCAAGCCTTATTACATGTTGCCTCGTGCTGCAGCGCCTTGCGCTATGTTTACTTATGGCGGTTACTACACTCCAGCGCTACTGATCTTGCCTAGAGTATTCCGAGTACATGCAATTTAGGATATAAGCACCGTGTACCCTGCACAATACAGTACCTGATTTTACACCATTGCATGTACTATAGGTCAGGATTATTGTCTAGCTCTGGATCTACCCAGTAGTGGACATAGTCTTTAAAGTTTCCTTGTCGCTCGTTAATCTATCACGCTCGTTCTCCATTACCGCTGGACTTTTGACTGTTATTTTGACTGAACTCCTCACACACCACTGCTTTACCACTGAAAGTACTGCGGCTTTCTTTACTGTTTCTTCGCACCGCTCACAGCTTTACCATTACCGCTGATATTATTGCTCAACATCGCTCGCTCAACACAACTGTTACTGACCATATCTCGACCACGGTAGCACCGCTACACATGACATTAGTCCCAGCGGTATCATTGCTGACCGCGGCAACTTACCGCTAACCACGACGCTTCCTTCACACATAAGTTTGACTTGAACTTGACCATACTAATAGGCATCCCCCTTTAGGGTCAAACGCTCTTGTTCTCACAAGTGAAGCAGACTAGACGGAGCACAAGACTCACATACTAACTTAGGAGGTAGTTTATCTACAGCCCAGGTTAGGTTGTATCTTTACAGCGGTACCTCGACACCTTGCTCATTCAAACATTGTATGTACACTATATTCCTCAATAACCTCTACTTTTACTAATGCACATCTAGCCCATTGAAATCACCGTGTCTTTGAACGAAGAGTACACATCATTCACTGTACCAGTGATTGAAATAGCTTCTCAGCAGTCCATGGCGCATTATCTCTCAAACAATGTATGTATTCTGCACCGACCTCTCACAATGTAACTAACCTTGATGCATGTGAAGTCTGTGGCTTCAAGTCAATATCAAACTTGCTCTGTGTCTGATGACAATATATCTATTTCTTTCCTCCCCCTGCCATCGACATTTAATCACACAGATTCTGACCATTGGGCAGAGCTCTCGGACAACATTCAGTCTTGGCTCATGGCATTTGCAGATACAATGTTGCCTGAATGGAATTGGGGCTGGGACGCATTCTGGTATGCATTCATCACTGCCAATCCTGACTTCCCCAATGGCAAGTGGACTTTCTGGGATACCAGGATTCCCTTCGAGGGACAATTCATTGAGGAGTGGGTGGATGGCAGCATCAATATGATTGCTGAAGGTGCCTATGAAGAGCTCAAGGCCGTTTCTACACACAGGGCCACTCTGGACTTCATCTGGACAGAATTCTCAAAACACGCTGCGCTTTTTTATCCCTATCCTTTGGTTTCTACATGATTTTTCTTCCATGGAATGGGACACTCAGTGTGATATATAAAATACATTTTTTGTTTGTTGTCATTGTAGCATGTCTCAAAATGTTACATAAATACAACCACTATGCAATGACAAGCTGGCTTGATTATGTTCTGTCCATGATTTGCAATGTGAAGCATGAAATCCAACGCATATCACATGTTTTGTGCTGAAGGCTGTACAAGCACTAGCAAAAGGTGCCATTATAAATCATACACTTGCCTCGTACCTATCATATGCTTTTCATATATAGATCCTATACCTGGTTTCATGTGCTGTGCATTTGTTGGCAGTGTTGCCATGCCAATACTTCAATCCCAGCGTGGAAATAAGCTAGCTTGTATGCTCATTCAGTGCATTTCCAGGCTCTGGTCAATGTTCTGAACTAGACCTTTTATGGTGATTTGGTCTTGGACAACCATCAAATAGCTATATAATTTATGGGAAATATGCCATTTATACGCAGGTTCTGGCTTTATTTTACATATTTGAACTATTTTTCGTCAATTATACAACATGTGAATTTGATGATTGGCCATGTACTCAAGTGGATCTATATATCAAGTTGCTGACAAAGCACAATGAATCATAGAACAAGCACAAAAAAGCTATCTCTGCTCTCAGTTTGAGACATATTCTAATTATAATTATAAAACCTAGGTCCTCCGGGGATATACTTAAGTCAACTTCCCTAGGTTTTGCTTTGGCGATCAAAGACAATTTGAAGGGTGAGATGTTGGAATATTTAGTGACAAGCTCGACTTGGAAGGAGCCGAAACAGTGGCTTAAACCTTAAATCGTCGGTGGATAAATACAGTAGCTAGTTTTTGTGTACGCTACGCATTTGTTAGCAGGTTCCCTGTACAATTGAGTTAGATCGTACTTTGACAACATGTCTGAGACTTGCAGATAACTCAATACAAACGCGTCTCACAACCCGGCAGAGCTCCCTGTGGCCATATCTAGGAGCTATTAGTGATAAATATCACTGGCAGAAGGCAGAAGTCTCAGGCTCGACAGATCCGGACTTAATTCTCACATCACACACTTCTTTCACTTCTATTACCTCACCTTCCCACTATGAGCGATGAATCAGATCGCATCTCTCGCTTCCCACTGCTTGGCAGCGCTAATTATGGCAAGTGGTCTATCTGAATGGAGGCAGAGCTAATCCAGAAGGGTCTATGGGATATGGTGTTTGCCAAGGTGGATGTGGATGGAAAGACGGATGATGATGTGAAGATAGAGTTGCAGAAGTTGCTGGTTAAGAGGTCAGTGAAGAAAATGGCAGAGGCAAGTGCCGAAATCATCTTCGCGTCGAGCATGATCAGCTCGCCCATATGCATGATCGCAATCCCAAGGTCATCTGGGAGATGCTTGCCCAAGTCCATCGTGCACATGGCCTAGGTACCAGGATGGCATTGCAACGGAGGTTATTGACGGCGACAAAAGGTACGGCAGAGGCTATGTCTGTGTCATATACCAAACTTCTAATCTCAGATCCGATCATATCCGTCCAGATCCGATCGTTTCCATATCCGTCCGTTCCACAGATCCTGTCCGGACCACCCATCCGAATGTACTCACTTCTCGCACCTTAACTCCCTGGTGAACATCTGCGTCTATCTCCTTTCGTCATTTCTCCTACTACCGGTACTCCGGCTGTTTATATTTCCGTCCTGTGTTACTGATCCGTTTCCTGTGTTCATTTCCGATTCATGCTTACTGATCCGCTGTGCAATAACTAATAGACTTCCGTTACACTTCGTACATAGCCCTCGGTCCCGGACTTGCTGATTATCCGTCTTAGATACTTACTGTATATAAACCACTTGTAGATCTTCGTAGAACCTTAGTTCGAATATCATCTTAGATTCTGCTCATTCTGCCTCCTCCGGACTTAAGTCACTCTCCGCTTTAAGTCACCTTCCGAGACTTAGGATTGACTCCTATAGTCCATACCTCCGACTCTATCTTCGGATAGTCCATCTCCGTTAGTTTCTAGTTGGGAACTCGTTCCGAAACTAGCCTTAATCTCTTTCCTCTCCTTACGTTCCGAATTACCTTCGGACGTATTACATCCGACACCTTCGGACACCCGGATCCGTCACGCAACCCCTTCCGGGTCTTCGGACGAATAACTCCTCCCTGAAATAAAGGGCATTACTCGAGAAAGGGGCACAGTGTACGAACTGAGGCCAAAGCCCTTCGGATCTCTCTACCCTTGAGTACAGTCTTAACAGTCTGCCTGGATTAGTCGCGTCAAGGGTATGGCTTTGGATTTTGAGGATATAGGGGTTTACCATGGATGATGAAGCCCAGTGAAAACTGGACCTTACTGCAAAGGCTCTCTGATGTTGTGATATGCATTACCTTGTTTGTACTGTGTCGGGATGTGCCTGTTTCTTATCTACTCGTGTTTACCTTCGCATCGCACCACACTTTGTATTGTAAACCGCAAAATACACATTGCAAACTGTAAATGTATTGCAAATTGTAAAGTATGTATTACAAACTACACACTAGGTGTGCAACACATGGCACTCACTGTATCGCAAACTACAGCGCCATACATTACGTAAACAGAGAACTTCGCTTCGTCTCGACTCTCCTATAGCTTGTCCTCCCAAAACTTTACACAGCCAGTGATATTGGTGAGTTTCTTTTAACCAATTCAAATGCTAAAATGATGGTCATCAGTAGGGATGTTCCCGAGCTCGAGCTCGCAGCTTGACAATACTCGCCAATGCACATGTGTGTGCAAGAAGAATTTCGGGAGACCTCACATTATTTCTCTCGCAACCTGGTACCAACATCTGCAGCAGGCAGAAACAGATGAAGAGAAGGAACAGATTCGGGCTGGGAAAATCCTACATGACTGTAAGTACTAGCTGAAGATAACTTCTTACTAAATAATCGAAAGTATCTGCAGCTTCAGGCAGTGCTATATCTCGTGCGTCAGAACCTCCAAGTACTCGACGTGCAGCTGTACTGCGCAGCCTCGCGCAATGTGTGTGGGAAGACCAGATATCTATTCAGAGAGCTGGACGTCACACATGTGCGCGCATGTCAAAGACTGAGCCACCAGACCTCGAGCAACCTTTGAAATTCGAGTCTGATATTGATATGCATGTACGTATATTAATTTAACACTTCTTTTCAATTGGATTTTGGCTGATATAACAATAGCTTGACAATGACATGGACTTGCCAAATAATGGTGCCCACGAGAATGATTTTTCTGGCCCCGATAATAATTTTCCTGACAATGACAATGACTTGATACCTCCATGTCCCCCCACTCCAGAACCACGTTCTCCTACCCCAGAACCACGTCTACCAACTCCAGACTCACATCCTCCCACGCCAGATGCAGGTGCACCACGCCATCAACCAGACTACAAGATCCAATTCGAGCGAAGGAATTGGCCAATCATTGACCTCAAAGCTCTTGCTTGAAGTGCTACTATGTGTAAAATGCAGGAAACGATGGCCTTTGTCCTTGCCCTCAAAAATGCATCATTAGAGGATGCAGTTGCAAGGATGAGTGACGAGGCATTAGAAAGGCTGCGAAATCCCCCATGCATTCCCTTGGAAATCAACAATCCAGGGATACGTCACAGTATTTCAATGTACTTGGCCCTTGAGCATGTATCTCAGGAGGCGTATAACCACATGCACAGGTCGACGATGCGAAACTTTGCAGGTGCTCCATCTGTCGACGATGTACAGAGCTTCCATAATGTGGAGAAGCTTATATCCATGTATACTGGTGTAGAGTCTATTGAACACAATATGTGTTCTAAGTCATGCCTTGCATTTACAGGGCCATATTCTGCTCTTGATGACTGCCCTATCTGTGGCACATCTCATTGGAACCAGATCCAGTTACAAGCTAGCAATGGTTGCACAAGGGTCGCAGCCCAAAAGTTTACAACCATTCCGTTGGGCCTGCAGCTGCAGGCGTTGTATTGCCACCCAGATAGTGCACGCAATATGCGCTACCTGCATGAACGGACCCAGGAAATTTTAGCACAACTCAGGGCCACACAAACCATTCCCATAATCAACGATATCGCTATGGGATGGGACTACCTTGGTGCAGTACTGGATGGAGATATAAAAGAGAATGATATCGTCCTTATGGTCTCTCTCAACGGGGCACAACTGTATGAAAAGAAGCAATCAGATTGTTGGATGTATATCTGGATCATCATCAATCTTTCCCCCAACAAACGCTATCGTAAGATTCATGTACGACCTGGTGGATTCATACCTGGGCCAAACAAACCCAAAAATGTTGATTCATTCCTGTTTGTTGGCATGCATCACCTCGCTGCCATTCAAAACG
Organism: Suillus spraguei; assembly: GCA_016800925.1. Taxonomy (NCBI): domain Eukaryota; kingdom Fungi; phylum Basidiomycota; class Agaricomycetes; order Boletales; family Suillaceae; genus Suillus; species Suillus spraguei. The sequence continues at coordinate 29,334 of JABCPU010000177.1, forward strand.
AAGGACTAACAGTGTGGGATGCCTCGCGTGACACCACATTTATATCTGATATTCACCTCTTGTTCACCACTGCAGATGGCCCTGGCCTCGTATACTGGGATGGCATGGTTGGTCACAGCGGTAAAAATGGTTGTCGAATGTATTGCGGGATCCTCGGGAGACGAAAGACTCGTGGTACTCGATACTATCCAGCCCTTCTCAAACCTCTCGATTGATGCATCCATGGAAGCGACCACCCTAGTATCGACATCGTGCAAATACCATTGGGAGGGTCTGATGACTACGCAGAAAATCTACACTGGCTTGTGACTGCCCCAAATCAGCGGCAATTAGACATTCGAAAAACAGAGACTGGTCTCACCAAACCCCCACTCATTCTTGGACTCAGTCCGTCTCGCTGTCTCGGAGTTCCGTTTTGTATGACAACCGACATCATGCACCTTGCGAGAAACCTTAGTGATCTCCTTCTTGCACTATGGCATGGAACCATAGATTGTGGGACAAGTGACAATGAGAACACTTGGGAATGGGCAGTGTTTCAAGATGATCATACCTGGACTGTCCATGGAAATGCTGTTGATGCAGCAGGTCCATATCTTCCTGGTTCTTTTGACCGCAAACCTCACAATATTGCTGAGAAACTTAACACAGGCTACAAGACATGGGAATTCCAATTATATACTTTTGGTCTTGGACCTGCTCTGCTCTATAATGTCCTCCCCAAAAATATTGGATTCACCATTGCCAACTTGTCCGTGCCTTCCAACTCATGTGCCAGTACCAAATCAGCTCTGAAGATTTGCAACATGCCCACACACTTTTCTGTACATGGGAACGTGACTTCGAACTGTACTACTATCAGCAAAAGGAAGATCAGATTCACTTTGTGCGACCCTGTGTTCACCAGACGAGCCATATTGTATCAGAGACATTGCGAAAAGGGCCACCCATTTGTTACGCTCAGTGGATGATGGAGAGAACCATTGGAAATCTGGGCCAAGAAATTTGTCAACCGTCTAATCCATATGCAAATCTTTCGCAAGAAGGTGTATGTCGTTGTAAGGTCAATACACTGCTCTCTGTCATTCCTGAACTCGATGAGCCTCCCAATGGCCTACCTGATGGTGCAGTGGACCTTGGTGGTGGCTATGCGTTATTGCACAAACGTGATAAGACTTCAAAACATCCAGTTGGAGAGTACGCACATGCAATCACCACTTTCCTTGGAGATCGGCCTCTCCCTCGTATCAAACGATGGGCATGATTACTTTTACCCAATGGCCAAATAGCGCGTTCTGCTTGGAGGGAGACATTGAAACCAATTGAGCAGACTCGAATGTCTTGCAACGTGAAGGTACACATTTACATTAGTTTATTGACATCATCTAATCCCAACCATAGCTCAAATTTAATGGCCATATGTGGTTTGCTGAAGTCCTGTACTTCACATGTTTAGCCATAGTAGAGGATGATGATGAAAATGCTTGGCGTTTCATTGATATCGCGATGGTTCAACTATATTCACCTCCTGATGCCACACTCCTCCGACTGTCCTCGCAGACTGTTGCCTCCTGCATGTGTCTTGATGAGACTGTAGCTGTTACTATCAACAATATCTTGAGTGTTGTCGCTATGATCCCACACAAACCAACACTCCCATCAGGTGTTACAGAGGATCGATTTTTCATGGTAGAGAAGCCTGGGTTAGACATATCAAACCTTGGAATACATGCTGAGGAAGATGATGATGATCTAGAGGCTGATGCAGAAGTAGAATAGTACATAACATTTGATGTACAATGGCCGGTGTAATACAATTGTTTGTGCAAAATTTGTGAATCTAAAGATGTGCATCAAAACACACTGACTCGGAAAAGACATGCATGAAAAAAATGATATGGTCAATACTCTTCTTCAAAGATAGTATTCTTCTTCAAACTTCCAGCGCTTCTCCCTTGTGGCCTCATGTTTTGCGACCCTCTGTGGAATCTCAGATGCTTCGAAAGGTCTCACAATATGTTTCCAAGGACACTTCTGTGTGCGGAGAATGTCCTGTGTTGCTGGAACTGGATTGCCAACACGACAGCTCAAGTGCACACAGGGGGTGGCAAGGCACTTATGGTATAGCCTTGAAAATGTGTCAATAAATGAGATCCTCATACAATGGAGAACATACCCAGTAAGGACTCCATCTAATTCCTCACCCTCCTCCATCTCGATTTGCTTGTCACTACTGTCTTCCGACTCATCCTTCTCGATTACTGTGTCCTCCTCCTCAAACTTGATTCCATCATGGTTTTTGACCACTTCCTCCTCTGTTTTGATGATGCTATAATATGGAGTAAGTCAATATACGTGTTTTATGTCAATAGAAATACCTTGGTGGGTGTGAGTCTGGCTCACGAGTGGGCTCTGGTGCCTCTCACACATGGAAAACGATGTTCTGAAGATCCTAGCAGCTATATGTCAGATATATACACTGAAAATGTGACTCACCTTGGTTCCAGGGGTGTCCACCGGAAGTTCAAAGCAGTAATAGTTCCATGTTGGAAGTACGCTATCAATTTCGAGGAAAACTGTGTCCCCACAGATGATGGTGTTGGTCTTATTATTAATAGAGGTCATAACAAAAGCTTTAGAATAGACTATTAATGAAGGAACACGTGCCAAGTTCGTGGGACTTGAGATTATTTCATGATGGCTTGGAATTTACTGGCGGAGTTCTGACTTGATAATGCAGGTGGCCTCGCTGTACCATACACACAAGTCTTTCTCTACCCGCACTGACCTGCCCAATATGTTGGAGGGTGCCAGTCTTTATTCCAACAGTCAATTCATTCCCACCAGGAATAAATTATTATTCTCGCAGAATCCACATCAGTGGGGAGATTCCAGTCCTTTGGTGCCTTCCCCCCTATCCTTGGGCCCAACACCATTGCCTGAGGATTCGTTTATGGATCCTGCCCCACAACAACAGCTAACCCAAACAAATTTTAATATGTACCAAGTGAGTTATTCCTGATTGCACTGCAACAATTGAAGGACCTTTTAGGGCACATATACCCATGAAAACCAGCAGATTCTAGCATTACAAGGGCACTGCAAAGTTCTTGAGCAACAAATTCTTAAACTTACCACAGAGTGTGAAACAGTTAAGTAAGTCTCTTGTGCCGAGTCATTCTCTTACTTATACTAATGTATGGAAGATCAATGTTTCAACAACTTGCAAGTGCCGTCCACCTGCCTCAAACAGATCCACTTAAACTTGAAGACAATTCATTGGCTCCTTTCCTGACCACGACTGACACCAAAATCTCTCGTCCGGATCGCAAAACGCACCCTCATATCAGATTTTGGAACCAGGATGACTTCTTCGAGTGGTTGGACAAGGCTCCTGAGGCCGATCTCACTGGTTGGGGGAAAGTGGCCTATCTTGAGGACGAAGGGGGCAATACTCTTCCAGAATCGACAGTGAAAGGAGCACGAAAAGTTGTCCACAGTGGATATTGTGAGCTGACAAATCGCGGACTTGCTCCAAAGTCATGGGGGAAACTGTGCATGACTGGAAGACAGCTTTTTCACACCATCGTCGAAAACGCTTACCCATTTTTCAAGTTTGCTAATGATGGCTGGAAATTAGATCATCTTGCTGGCACATCATATCCTGCGTGGCACTGAACTTGCCTTGACGACGAGGGTAACTGGAAGTCAAAGAAGGAAGGCGATGAAAGCGATGAGAATAGTATACCCTACTTTAATCTTACTGGGTTTTACCTGGTACATCCTTCGCTTAGGTCTCCAACTTAAGTCATCTTGAATCGTCTCTAAGTCTAAGCACTCCTTAGCCTTAGTCTCTATTCTCGTAAGAACCTCTTAGACTTGTCTTTGAGGCTGAACCCTTGATAGTACTCGGAACACGTTCCTTGTACCTTCACCTTGTCCTCTTCTGGACATTGTAGAACTTCCCAGCAGACCGTCTGTGTCTTTTCACTGTCGCTGGTGATGCCACCCCAGTTCATAACACTACTAGTGGCCCAGGCTTCTCCAGAGCTGGCACCACCTCCAATGTCTCCCATGAAGCCTCATGCTGTCAACAACAAGGAGAATGTCCCCATAGAGACCAATCTCATTACCCCAAGACCCGTGAAAATGGCTATCAATCCTCTGTAAGTTGCGCTAGTAGTTTTCATGTCAATACTGAGTTAATTGCATATCTTAGTTCAACTCTTGCATTAGCTGCTGCGAGAGTAAGCTTACCCCCTCCTCTTGAGCCAGATCCGCAGGACCCTGTGGCAAACGCTTCAAGTGTTGAGACAAGCAGTGCCGATCACACTCTCAAAGCCATGGCCAGCAAGGCCAAATCCGGAGGGAAAGCAGTCAAGATGCGTCCAAGTGCTACCAAGAATGGGCGGTAAGTTGTTCATTGTTTATTGGACACGCTACCACTCACTGTTTCTAATAGCAACTTGTGCGCACTTCGTTGGCTCAAGAACACAAAGACGAGTGGCACAACGGAAGAGTTTTGTCTCTACTACGGAAATCTGGCATTAGCTCAGCACGAGGTAAGATGCCAGCCCCCATGCATTGACTTATTGATGGACTTATTCACACCAGAAATATGAAACCGAGGCTACCCTATTAGTGCATGACTTTTTCATTTGTTGACGCTGTTCTAACCATTTGCTCACAACAGGTCGCCAACGATTCTTGGACCTCGGGCAAGTCAGTTTGCGACGGCCAGCTCTACTAGACTTTTTTCATCCCAATCTCCCGCGCCTTCGTCTTCCTGCCTATTCTCTTCATTCAAGTCTCTCGCATCCGCATCACGATGTTTTCATCCCAATCTCCCGCGCCTTCGTCTTCCTGCCTATTCTCTTCATTCGAGTCTCTCACATCCGCATCACGATGATGTTTCACGCTGTTGTATTCCCGTTTCCGCACTATTATTACACTGCTTTCGATACCGCCGCTATGGAATATGGAATACCTGTAATTTGTACTACTATACTGTTTGCAATGATATCATAATTAACACGCTACGAGCATATTCTGTAAGGCTAGGAAAGTGTGCGCTAATATGCGCAAATATGTTTCAATTATGTTTGTGTGAAAAAAACATACGAGGACATTACACAGACTGCCCCATCTCTTTACATTTTTCTCATTCTCGTGCACTGCATGTTCTGACGCCTTCGTATATATTTTTCTCTTCGATTCAAAAAAATCACACATCACAACATCTACGAGCATCTCCGGTAAGGTCCAGTTTTCACTGGGGATGAAGACCGGATTCTCGCACTTACGACTGGGCTCAACAAATCGTATGACTCATTTGTCATCTCACTTGACTCGACGGTCACTGCAGATCTTACATTTGACCATGTGGTCAACCGCTTACTCAATGAAGACATTCGGTGAGGCAGCGGCGCTAGTGAGGAGGTGGTGCGGAGTACTGCATTAGTAAGCTCGTCTCAAGGGCGCGGACAAGTTTGTTTTCGGTGCGGGAAAGAAGGACACATTCGGGCATTTTGCACGGCAACCCAAATCCGCGGGAAAGACGTTGAAACGGCGGTAATGGTTGCTGAGGACAGTTTTGCATTCTGACCTCAGGGGGTGCATAGGTTTTTTTTTGTTTTATTGTTTCGAGTCTTCGCTCGAGGGGGTGTTGGAATATTTAGTGACGAGCTTGACTCGGAAGGAGCCGAAACGGTGGCTTAAACCTTACATCGTCGGTGGATAAATACAGTAGCTAGTTTTTGTGCGTGTCTATGCAATTCTCGCACTTTTGTCACGAAATGTCACGATTCTGATCACATGATCAAGCTATGTATGACAGCGGATAGCTGTTCACGTTCACCTGTGGGCATGGGGACATTCATTGGTGAACATTTACCGATTTGGCGAACGTTCGGTGACCGGCAGAACACTGGTCCGCGACCCCTTTGTCACTCCACTCTTTATATCCTAGATCATGACTCATTGGCAGACTCCAGAGTTCAATATCTCTCATTCCATGAATCAAATCATTGTGATGGAGTCCAGCTGCTCCTTCCAATGGGTTACTGCTGCAAATAAACAAGGGCCTCCTCAGGCAGGCGGAGCGCTTGTATATACATATGTAAACGTGCTATTTATCCAATACGATACATTAAAGCGGTGAAGAACGATGGTGAGCACTATGGTATAGACAAGATGCAAGATGCTAGAAAGACGTGTCTATACAAATCCGTGCTGCTTTGCATTTGAAAAAATCCTTTGTGTACTTTCGTAATTTCACATTAGTAGTGCATGGCATCAGTGAACTGAGTTGGGGCAAAACCGACGCGGCGTGTCTCCTCGGAGCTATCAAACACAGTGTAGAAGCGCTGCATAAATGGGTAGCCAATCCTAAAGTCAAGCCCTGAGCCAGAGGGCCTGCCAATATCGGCAACGACGAGATATATGTTTTCGAATTCAACATCGGGAAAAAACGTGGGATTGAGAGAACGAGGCCAGATTTGGGCATTGCGAGTGAGACTGAAGATTCGCTGTGCAAAATGGTGAACAAGGGGTGAGGGCTGATAGAATTGACGTACACCTCCAATATGGAATTCCAAGGGCTGTAGGGCCGTGTACTGGGCACGGGTAATCCTGAGAAGACCAGTCCTTGGATCTAAAATACCGCCGGTTGCAGCCTCATACCTTTCATAGGCATCTATCGAACGTTAAACAGACCATTATTACAAGCTGCACCCTGGATACACACCGGTGGCAATGAAAATCAAGTTGTTGCTAATATCGATGACACCATCAGTGGTGCCCAAGATCTCCTCTTGGCCATAGGTGATTCTCTGCTTGATACCCCAAGCGCGCGATGAGGGTGCAATGTCGGTGATAGGACTGAAAAAAACAATTACTATCAGTCTGGATTGATCTAGGAGCTGAGGTAGCTTACGTGTAGACCATCGTACCCATGTACTTAGAGTTGTCAGGTTCACCAAAGGTGAGCTCTCCGAAACGGTCGTCTAGATCGAAAGTGGGTCGGAGAAAGATACCAACAACACGCCGATTAATCTTGCCTTGTTCAAACAGGCGGTCAGTGATAGTCGGGATCGTGTCATGCATGGCAAGTGGCATAGTATTGCGTGACAAGTCTTCAGGCCCGAGGCCAAGGACACCGTCTTCACTTCTGACGAAGCCTTCCGCAGTAGAAGCAACACCGAGTTGGAAGTTGGTGACGGTGAGCCCACCACCGAGAGTGACGGTGTCGCGGTAAATGATTGCTACAGATAATCGTAGGTATTCAAGTTTTCAGCTTATGATATTGTTGTATGTCATACCTTCGAAGAAGACTTCACCCTCGGGACCATAACTTTCCTTCACAGGAAAGCCAGTAAAGACGCTAGTGTCGGTTTTCACATATGTAGTGGAGCCGCCAACCCATGTGATCGAACTGCCGAGGCTGACAACCAAGTTGTCTTCAATAATGCATTAGCAGACGCGTATTTTCTCAGTGTTGAACTAACAGGTTGTGGGGGGGCTGCCAACGCCAACTTTTACGGTGTACGCCAAATCTCTGGCTGTCATAGGAATGCTATCAGCACGTTTGCCATGCGTGTTATAGCCCCCCAAGACCGCCACACGAGCTTTATTCATAGTGTCATTGTAGAAGTTTAACCTCCTGGTAAGGGGGAGGGTGATAGAGGAATTACGAACTCCAAGGGGGGATCCCGTGATTGAAAAAGCCAGGGAAAGTATCGACAAGGATGCGACGAGGAACATGGCTCATGGAAAGTAATATCATACACAGTAGCTCATTATATACCGCCAGCGAACGCGATGACAATGTTGGGCACCTTAGCCACGCATGAAACGTCGCCCCTAATGATGAGTGGTTACGATCCGAGTCATCGGGAGTGCAAGGATTCGACTTTTTGTTTTTTGATGCTGGCAGCAGTAGCAGGTGGCAGGAATTTACAATTCGCTTGTTACCAATGGTGCAACAGAAACCCGAAATCGACTTATTATTAGAGTCAGTTTGGCAACTCGATGTTGGTGCGTGTCAAATGTACTAATCTGGCGCAACGTGAGTTGCACCGGCATCCTGCTTCGGCCAGTCGGAGCTTCAATAAGACATCGTCTTTCCCAGCCACAGCTTCATCATAACATTCGACAGGCTCAGCATTCTCATCCATGCGTCTGGTAGTCTTGTAGGAAAAGCAAGTGCATACATTGTGTCACACAACCTATCTGTGTTTTAATATCATGCTTCCTCAATGATAATGGTCAAATTCTGTGGATATCTGGACTCAGATGAGTGGTTGTACCAACGAGGCGTTGAGTTGGGTCATCCGCGCCCCGACACGTACTCGTCAGAGATCATTCTCCTGGCTTCCAGACATGCCAGGTTAGATGCGGGCGTTTACCATTGCACCAGATTCCGCCGAGTGCAAACTAAGAAGGGGGACTCTTGGTGCATTGCCTTCGCCTCGAACGATCCTTATGAAGGCTTACCAAACCAGCGCACCCTCTGAGGAAAAATACAAACGTTTGAAGGAGGAACTGCAGAAGAATGGCCCACCTCGCTGGTACCGACAAGCTTGAAACAAAACGTCAGTAACCTATGCACATCGTCAGTAGAGGCGCTGGAGCTTATTTTTCCTGTCAAAACTCTCAACGTCATTGTTAAATGACACATATACCCATCCATGCGCTCGAACCCCGAGTTGTTGTACCGTACTTGCCCCTATTCTTGTATTGGTTTGAGGAAGGGAGATCCCAGGACGCTTATGGTGCCCAAGATCCTCGATGACTAGTAGCTCTCCCTCTTTTGTCGCACTAGAGTAATCCTTCGGTCCGGTGACCCCATGTTCCGTTATCGTATAACTGTAATATTTCAAGTAGTCATAGTGTCTTTTACATGATATCCCGAGCAGCTTAGCAGCTCTGTTCAGCCTTGAAGGAATCTCTAAGCCGCAGCGAGTTGGTGTCTTTCTATATTTAAATCGTTTTGATGAAGCTTTATCGGGTGCAGCTAAGTCAGCGCTGATAAGCAACCTGCGATTGCGTCAGAATTATCACACATCCCATTGAGTCATGTGCTAGTATAAGTATCTCAGTTTGAAATCATGTATGTGATACAATTTACCCAGTCTCCCACCCAGACGACCTACAGTACAGCATCAGCTCATGGCTCCAGAACAGATCACCCTTTACACTGCGAAGGTACTTTATACTTGCAGGATATTGTGAGCCCGTACGCTGACATTGGTTCATGCACATAGGTATGCCCCTATGCTCAAAGGGTATGTCCTAATCAGCCTTGACAACTGTGACCATTGTGATCACCCAACCAATCCAGACTGAAATCGCCCTCGCCGAGGCTGGCGCTTCATTCAAAAGATACGAGATCGATCTGACGAATAAGCCAGAGTGGTATGCCCCAAAGGTGAACCGTGCCAGCAAGGTATGCGCCGTATTTTTGCCCTTTCAAGTGATCACATCTTGAAGTGGATTCGTGCCAGGTGCCGGCTATTGCCTATGGTGGTCCCGACGTTGCCCCAGAGAATCCTTCTCCCGAGTCCACTAAATTGGCGGAGTCGCTGATCCTCGTCGAGTTCATCGGCGATTTGTACCCCTCCTCCAATATCCTACCTACAGACCCTGTGCTGCGTGCGAAGGCCCGTTTCTTCATCGAGATCGTCTCCACCAAATTCAGCCCCAATTTCATGAAGTTTGTATCCGGCAACTCGGAAGGTACACACACCGTTCTCCTGAGCGGTGTAGATGCTATTCAGGACATTCTACCTGACGGGGCAAAATACGCTGTTGGGGACCAGTTCACCATTGCAGACATTGCATTTGTACCTTTCTGGGCAAGATTGAACTTGTTGGTGCAGAAGGGAATTGGTGCCTACACAGATGAGGAGAGGAAGAACTTCTTGAAGGGCCTGGAGGACCCGAAGTATACGAAATTTAACGGTTATGTGCAAAGATTGCTAGCAAGGGAGAGCTTCAAATCCACATTCCACGAGGTACGTTCGTTGCTCTGTCGATGATTGTTACTGTCATAACAAGTAAATAGGACGTCGTGGAAGGTGTCTTCACGAAAAGGTTCGGCTTAGCTAAATAAGGACTTCTTGTCATATGTGACATACTACAATTGTGTACCATTAACCAGCCATTGACTGCATAAGATTGATTTTGTACCGGGTGGCTGACGGAGTTAAGATGATGGTGCGCGGGGCCGTGAGCACTTCCTTTGTATGTGGGGTAAATCAGGGTATGGCATTAGAACATGCTGTAGATACATAGGTCAAGTCAATAGAATGACACTGTAACCGTTCATATACGAGCTCGTAAACCGAGTATCTGCCAACGAGTGTCTCCTTCCGTCTCTGAGCCAATCTCAGCAAAAATTGCCTTCGTGGTGGGTAGAGCCTATGGGGAGATGGACATTGTAATAGAGAGGCGTTTGCATTTGCGTTGAAACATGGGGGTTGATCTTGCGATCAACAATGAGGCACGAAGGAACTAAGAGGCTTACGTCAGATACAGCAAACTATACACTGAGGACTACATGCGTGATAGTGAATGAGAAGTAAGAAAAAAGTGGAGGGGAATAGCGAGCTCGCCGTGGACAACGATGAGCGCGCTAACGGTGAGAACGGTTGAGTCAACGTTCGGCATTATTAATCAATTACCTCCGATATCTAAGTTTATCCTGGGAAGGCTGGAAGCACGTGCCTTTCGCACCGCTATATTTGGTAGTGTCGATCATCGAGGGCTACTGCTGAACTGCTGGTTTATTCGGTAGTATAGTGGATTATTACTAGGGCTTACTACTTAGCAACGAGGTCAGGTATCTGACATCATTACTAATAATAACGTTTGATGGTGTCACTTAGGTGCAGAATGGCAGAGTTCTGCCACAACACTACTATTGGTGGTACTTAGCGAGCATTTAATAGTGACAGTCGACAATTCGATGATGATTCAAACAGGTGAATTGGCTTCCGACTGTGAACGTCACCATTGGATTCATCCACAATTTCTACACAATTTTCGTGAACAATTACAGCTATTTGCATAAATTTTATAACTGAAGGTCAATAGAATTTAAACTTTTCGAACTGTCGTAAGTCACAACAGGATTCAAGGTAAATATTCACTAACCGAAGTCGCTCCGCATCAAATTGCCACTTCGCAATATACTGGCATTATTGCAGGTATTATGTGGTCGAATGTGGCATAGCCACGTAAGAAGATACGCCAATAATTAAAGCTCAGGCTTGACTACCGCAGATAGTACTTATGCTGATGGGAACTCAGATAAGCCAACGGGCTTACAGTAGTAAGGGAATTAACGGTGGATAGGTAACCATAAAGAATGTTATTCAGCATATAAAAGCAAGGATGTCTTTCTACTAACCCTTCAGATCTCATATCATATCCTCCTCACACAATGCGTTTATCCTTTGCAATCGTCTTCGCCGTCGTTGCATTATCAATCTCTGCTACGCCAGTTGAAGATAGCGCCAATGACTGTCCCGGCTATTGCTTCACAAACAAAGATTGCCGGGATTGCACTTTGGGGGTTTGTGTAAGTATCAATACTTAGTTTTCCTAGATTTGATAACATGACTTACCTGCATGGCAGAGATTTATTTTCTGCACAGTGAGTCGTATTTCTACTTTCACATCAGTGTAATATGGCCGACGTACGAGTTATCAGTGATTTGTAGAGTTGACCAACATGCTACCGGTGGAGTTGGCGTCACGTTCGTTCGGTTGGGAAATATCAGATGTGTATGGACACCTATTACCGTGCAGATCAGTCTCGGAGCAACATCAGCTCTGAACACCCTCATCTAAAACAACTTCAAAAAGGAGGATGTTACTTCTGTCAAGTCCAACAGATACTGGCTATCATGTCCACCTTAGAATGTTTGCTGACGGTTCGGAAGACCAGCACGACACCGCCACGCTCGCATACACACAACCGAACTTCTGGAAATTGATACGGAGGTCGCCAAGCACTGGCTCTTTTTTTTTTTTTTTTTTTTTTTGATCCTTGTTTATTGTCCGTTGGGGCTATGCCCTATGATGGACACTACCTACTGTACATCTAATCTATTCGTATATGCTTTGGTCCGTTTTTTGGTTGTCTATGCTATACAGTGGTCCTGGCTTGCGCGCGGACGTTAGGGCCTTCTTCAGGCTCTTGATATGATTTGTGCGACTTGTTGTCGCGTTTCCTCTATTCCTTCTCCTTTTCCGCTGGGGGGGTTACATCTCCGAAGGTTTGTTCCAATCTTCTCGTGCGCGCGATGTACGTCAACGTTGCTCTCATTCCCTTGCTTTCGTTCAGCAGGTACTCGATTTTGCATTGTCTTGCTCCGACTTCTTTCCTCATTTGTTCTCTCTGGTTCACGTATGCTGGGCAGACTAGGATGAAGTGGTGTACCGTTTCGTCATGGTTTTCGCATGCTGGGCAACGCGCCGTTGGGGATTTCGCTATTCGTTTGAGGTGTTTGTTGAGCGCTATATGTCCCGTGCGGAGTTGAAACATCAGTGAAGCACTGGCTCGAGACTGACGCGGACGGCCGGGCCACTTAAAACTTTGTATGAGTTCGTTGCTCCACTTCCAGCAGTCTCTAGTGACAATCTCAAACGTCCCGAATCAATCTCGCTTGGTGATATCGATGCTGAGTTTGTTTGACCAGGCCATACTGTAAGAATGATACATGAAATACCTATAGTTATAATGAAAGTGTGATACATAGATTACTATGGTGCATACATAGGGCAGTGGAGGATCCTGTCAGGCCATTCCCATAATAGTCTTACACCCCCACCTACTGTGGGAATACCGCACATCGCCCATTTTTGGAAATCTCCACAATACCAATTATTCTCACACCCTACCTCACTGCAGCTTCACCACCACACCACAATAGGTTTCTCTTCAAATATAATTAGTAGTTTAGCATATATGTGTATAATATAATATAATAGACCGCTTTTTTTGTTTATTTGTGTGCCTGCTCCTCCTCCAGGTCTCTTTCAACGTAACCTGGGGCACAGAACACTTTCGCATTTTTGTCCCTTTGATAGGTGTGTGATATAGGACATTTAGAACATGTCTAGTAACATATTTGAAGAGATTTCCATCTTTATTTAACCTCCTGAGACGTCCTGCACCAATAGATATAGTACATATACAGAAAAACATAAAATATGTTCCCATTTGATTATTTTTAGGTGGATGGACTTGATTAAAGGATCCCAAACACCTATTTAACAATAGAAACAATGTAGAAGGAGTTTAAGACTATATGACAAGATCCTGTTGTGTAGTGCAGCCACCCTCTCCTGGTGGTTTGCCCACTGTCAATTTTTTTCCTATAGGACCGGACCTCAACTCTTGTGAGGGGTTTATTTCTACTCATATTTGGAGTATATGTATAACTTAGCTAACACAGAAAACCTAAAGCATTCATCTGCAGGAGCACAATTGGACAAAGTCGTATTTCTGATTTTCTAACCACTCTAACCTTGCATCCATGATCCAACCTGTTCATAAATAATTGATATAGCATATTTACTTGCTTTTCATGACAAAAATCAGCTCAAAATGAGCCGGATGTTTGAGATTATGTCTATACTTGATATTTCTACTGATAAGGGGCCCATGCCTTCAAAACATCGAATTTTGATGATCAGACACCTGGACTGCATTTAAAATATATAAAATATCACAGTTTTACATTTTCAGAAAGATTGATCAAGTACTGAGTGAAAGGGAAGCAAAAGAACATATGTGTAAAATGTGATAATTAACACATCACACAAAAGTCTCATTTATGTATAATATAGGCCGAAGATTTGATTAAATTTGAATAGGATACATATTAGAATACAAAAGGAACCTATATTACACCTTGCCCTGAGGGTAGAAGATATGTGGAAGTGATGTGGTGGTAAAGTAAGTCGGTGCAGCATTAAAGTCCTACCACTAGTACTCAACTGACCATTTTAGGCATAACAAAAATCTCGCAATGTCATGTGCATGACTGCCGACTTATGTGGGTATCAATTGCAGTGGAAGTGATAGTAGAACAACGCCCAAAGGCGACTAATATGTTGGATCAAAGAAATATACAAATTACGAGCATACAAACTACTCCTCCATCTCATCTCCGCTCTCGTCGTCGTCGTCGTCGCTGTCCTCGCCTTCTGCAACATCAATGGGATCCAAGCTTAGATCGTGATCTGCGCCAATGTACGCATCGCAGATGACATATAGTTTCAAAGCGTGGTTGCCTTTCGGTAATGTGAACTCCAATTTCACGGCAAGATTCTTGGTGACGGTGACACGCTTGATTGATAGCAGCTGTTTGGTACTTGGCTCCCCAATTACAAGCCACCAGTTCGCTATCTTTTTTGTCGGGTAGAAAGGTGCGACCACAGTCTGGTCATCAGCACCTTCCTCGTCTGCATCACGAGTAAGAGTGACCTGCATGGTGATGGGTGCACCAGCAGTATATTCTCCCTTGTCAAGCTTGAAGGACACGTCAAGCGTCGGGTATGAGTTGACGAATGTCGCTACATCGCGCCTAGACATATTGTCAGAAACAGTTGAGATGGCCACACACAACAGAACTCACATTTGACGACCGTCCATTTGCAGAAGTTCATTGCGTCTGTCATCTTCCATCTCCATGACGTCGTAGACAGACTCAATGCCGGCGTCCTTGCAACGTTTGATTATCTGTTTTTCGGTATTTAATCACTGGCGAGGAGTACTGAGGAGAATAAATTTACCTCCGGCTCAAAGTGAGGGATCTGCTTGAGGGGCGAATCGGTCTCCCACATTGCTTGTACACACATCTGTGACAAATCCATTGCTCCCAATGCATTCAGCCATGCGTTCGAAGACATGACATCCACACATGCTGATAACAGGTTCAAAACCTTCTCGAGAACTAAAACTTGGTCCGCTGCCAAGTCTGGTGGTAGCTGGATACGAGAGAAATGAGCCTGAAGTAGAAGGAACGTCTTGAAGTGAGGAGCTTCGAAGTCTGCACGATCAAGTTTGACGGGAACACGGTCGTAGATGCGGCGGAGAATGTTGTCTTCGTGACGTCTGATAGGAATCGATTCGAACTCTGCAGAAGAGGCAACAACTTCCAGAAGACCTTTCAGTTTCGTCCGCTCCTTCAGCGACAGGGTGTAAACCTCCACAGTGACGTATGAGATATTATAGTACGCCGCTATCATCCCGAGGTTCAGTGCCGAAACGTCCATTTCATCTTCTATCGAAATGCACTTCGAATTAACCAGTTCTTGCAATGTGTTCTCCACGAGTTCCGAGAGGTGATCTGACAAATGCTGATGGCTGACATTGTGAAGATTGTAGTAATTGGGGTTTTGAGTCATTCGGCGGTAGAAGTATGTCCATGTCAGGATATCCATTGCGTCTTGCTTGTTTTCGATTGTCTTAACAGCGATCTCGGCGAGGAAATAGTCGTGCAACAGATGGGTAGGAAGGTGGGACTCGATGGGCAGACCCTCTGCCAGGAACTTCTTGTAAAAGTCCTTGCGCGTCTGCTGGCACATGAGGACACATCGGCTGCGATCGTCTTCCATTGGCCTACAAGCACGACCTATCATTTGTAGGACATCCATGACTGGGTAGTCAACATATCGATGCTCTTTGCCCTCGTAGTATTGCACGCCCATTATGACCACCATATAGCTTGCGACGGGTAGACTCCATGCAGTGTCCTGCAGACACTCATCAATTGCTGATTAGTAAAAGGGTCGCGATTCACATACCTTTGATGCCACCAAAACCTGGATTGCTCCAGACTGGAATAAACGTTCGACAATGCGCTTGTCTTGCTTATCAAGTGCTTCGTGATAATACCCAATGCCATGTTTGAGGCATTCGACGAGACCTTTGTCGCTGATGTGGTCAAGATGGGGCTGCAAGTCAGCTTCTTCAATATTCAAGAAGCGATCGGGGTTGCTATCTGCTCCGCAGTGGATCAACAAGTCGTCAACCGTTAGCCGACACTGGCGCCTTGATGGAACGAATATGATGACAGGTTTGGTGGATGAGTGTTCGACGATAGCAAGATAGGCAGGCTTAGACATGGCGATCATCAGCGAAGGGAAATGAGGGATAGTAAAGCTTTGGAGATGTATATCCATGTCCAGCGGCCTCGAGCTACAAAACATCATTAGTAAGCTGAATGTTAATTAAGAATTGCAAGATATACCTAGGCGAGAAGTTGAAAATTGCATGCGATGGTGCACCCATCCATTCCCCGAGATCCCTAGCATTAGCGAGCGAGACACCACAGGCAACGATGCGAGTCTTAACCTCCGTTTGCGCAGAGACATAGCGGGTCCTAGATATCACCACTTCGTACGTCGGACCGACTTCTCCACCTACAAGTTGGATTTCATCAGCAATCAAAAGACCGATGTTCTGCACGTTCTTGCGCTGTCGCCATCTTCGAGACAGGATATCCCACTAAAAATATCGGTTTAGTGAGAGATTTACAACATGATGGAAGAAACTAACCTGAGATGGGGTGCAAACGATAACATCCCCCTTCTCAAGAAGTCGAAGGTCAGCGCTAGTGTCTCCTGTTAGGCTTACTATCTCTTTGCCCCCCTGCAGGCCGCTGAACTTCCGACGCCACTCTGCAACACGTTGGTCGACCATCTCCTGGTAGGGCTCAATACAGACCGCCCTGGGCTGCTCGCGTTTACTCCAAAGGCGGAGCAGAGCAAATTCGGCACAGATAGTCTTGCCGCTTCCGGTAGGCGCGCCAATAAAGACATTCTCATCGGATGTGTAGAGAGCCTGGAAGACTTGCGTCTGGATCTTGTTGAATGTTTGGATGGTGGACGAGTAGATGCTCTCGAATTCTTTGTTGTGTAGGGCGGATAGCGGAAGCGGCTGGAGTTCGAGAAGAGGAGTCGGGGGCGGGAACTTTTCTGGGAGAATCAAATGCTTGAAGGATATAGGTAATCGGGTCTCGGCATGCAACCATCGGTCGGAGACAACAGATATGTAGTAGTTCGGAGGTACGGGCTCAAACATCGGAACCGTGATGGTTACGTTATGTTCATCCTCTGCATAGCGCTGGCGTAAGACAAATGAGTCGTGGAAGAGAACAATCTCTCCATCGACGTCTTCAACCATGATGAGGAAGGTCTCAGCTGTCCCATGAGTCTTCTCGTCCCATCGGAAGTCAGGGACAATAGATAAATCGATACGAAGAAGGGAGCGGGTGATGGGCTGCACTTGCGCTTGCAGCTGCAGCTTGGGGAAGCTGTGCACCAAACGATGCACGAGCCTTCCGGCATTTGGAATGCCAATAAGCTCACCAATTTCAGGAGGGTCGAGATCAAAGTAGCGATACCACGGCTAATGAAGAATATCTTAGCACGTGCTTACTTGGGCTATTGTAAACTTACGAATTGTTTGCCCTCCGCTTTTCGGACGACCTCCTGCGGGACCCCCTTGAATTGGCGAAGCGGTGTCATGGAGCCCCACCTGAGGAAAAAATCAGTTAATTATCAATGGCCTTATTAAAAGTCACCAACATTCGTCGCTCAACCATCTTACATAGGTCAAGACATGCGCGTGCTGGTACTGCCCACCCTCGCTTCAGGCAAATCTCAAACATAGCACGAAGAATGCTGTAAGATGTGTGAGCTTAGGCAAACTAACTCAAAATAGTACATACCGGCCGGCAGATTGCTGAACGAAGACCATATCAGCCACGAGAGCAAAGCCTAATTATCCAGTCAGCACAATATGATAGACAGCTGAATCGTCACCTACCGTCAAGTTTAAGCTGCGATATATACGCTTGTAGAAGGACATTGATCTTCGCTGCAGGTTCATCGACGCTTTCCTTCACTGGAATAGGCACACGTTCTAATAATTTACCAAGCTCGAGCTTCTCCTCTTGACGTACCTACAAAAATGAATACGAATGTTAAAACTCCCATCACAAACAGAAAATGCGTGACATACCGGGAGAAGTTTGAACTCGTTCGAGAGCGCAAACACCCGGAACAGTTCCAATGTCGACATGGTTGATCTCAGATGCTGGTTGTACGTAGCCATCGAATTGTATGTAACATAGTAGTGAGACGCAATGCGACCAAGCTCGGTGCTCTGGAAACGACCAGATGCACGTTCGTACTTGATAAGATGACATTTCTCCAGCAGAACAGCGGCAGAGTGAGCAATGTCAGCACGTTTCTGGATAAGACCATTGTCGTCCTCCTGGTAATCGACGCCAACACCATATAGTCCTGGGGACTTCAGCATGCGAACATAGCTGTGGGAAACGTCAGTACTTTTACTGCTGTGAAAACAAGTGAGCTTACAGATAAGTGTACCCCAACCACTGGACGGCCTCGTCACGGTTGCGAACAGTTCCAAGAACAATCTCTGCGTTCAAGTTGTCTGCAAGTTTCGACACAAACTGAGACTCGATCGGCAGCTGTTGGTTCAGCAAGCTGAGGTAATACTGCAGCTCGGCGTGGTTTGTGATAATGATACCCTCGCCGTACGTATCATATTGCGGACGACCAGCACGACCGAGCATCTGCAACACATCCTGGGAGGAGAGTTCAACCCAGCGGCCTTTCTCAGGATTATAGATCTGGGTGCCCTTGATGATGACGGTATGTGCCGGGAGATTGACACCCCATGCGAGCGTTGCTGTGCAGACAAGCACCTGGACTGCACCATCTGCGAAAAGCTCCTCGACAAGGTTCCTATCCTCTCTAGTCATACCGGCGTGGTGAATAGCGAACCCAAACGGCAAGAGATCACGCAGATTGCCATCTTTGACATTGCCTGCTTCCTCCGTGAGGATCTCACGTGTCGCTGAGTCAGGACGAACGAACTGTGTTATCGTCTCTTTCTCCATGGCCATGTCGCGGATGAACTTGGCGGTCTTGGCGGTTTCCTTGCGAGAGTGCACGAAGACTAGGGTCTGATTCTTGCCCGCTTGGTCAAGTACCTTCTCGTAACAAACCTCATTCATGACCTGGAAACGCTTGATAGCCTTCTTCTCTGTGACACCAATGAACTGCTGCTGAAGCGCACATGGACGGTACGAGGCATCGAAATAGAATAGACCTCTCGATTCGTCCACGCGGAGGAAGGTCGCGACGTCTTGGTAGTTCGGAAGCGTAGCCGAAAGACCAACCAGGCGAACGTACTCTCCTGTTTGCTCCATCCTCCGTATTGTGCGCGCTACAACACTCTCAAGCACGGGTCCACGCTCGTCGTGCAGCAGGTGAATTTCATCAATAATCATGAGCCGAACGAGGTTTGTATAACTTGTGTCGGTACTCTTGCGCGTGATGACATCCCACTTCTCAGGTGTGGTGACAATGATCTGGGTCTCCGAGATCTGCTGTTTCGTCATTTGAGAGTCTCCCGTGAGCTCGCCAACCTTGATCCCGAAAACATTCAGCCGCGCGTTAAAGTTTCCAACCATTTCTTGGACAAGAGCCTTCATGGGCGCAATATAGACAATTTTGAAATCATCGAGAGCAAATTCGCCTGTAGCCTCGTCGCGATATTTTGACAACTCGTTAAGGATGGTAAGCATGGCGACATTGGTCTACAGGGCCAACTTAGTGTCGGAAAGATGAAATATAACGGAACACCGCTCACCTTACCAGCGCCAGTAGGCGCACAGAGTAACAGGGGCTCATCCGTTCCGAAGGCGATTGGGTAAAGCTTGCTCTGAACTCGATTGAGCTTGGGCACGGTGAATGCCTTTCTTGCCCACTCCGGTAGTGCAGTGACAGGGACAAACTCTTCCTCTCCGCCTTGCTTTTTCTGGGGTGCGGGAACATGAATCTCTTCATATCCTTTGCGTGCTCGCTTGAATGAGCCCTCAGGGAGCTTGCACTTCTTGTTGGACATCAGATGCCCTCCCTGACTGAATGCCATGCTCTCTAGGTCGACCGTGCGCTTAGGTTGCACCGTAGAGCCTGGTGCAAGGGTTGCTGTCTTTGGTACCGTTAACTTGTTCTCATCTACATCCATGGCATCATCCTGCGTCTTCTTGGCCTGGCGGTCTCCAGCAAGCTCTCGCAAGATCCAACCAACACCCTTCTCTCGCATAGCAACCTCGACATTGATCCGCTCGTCTGCGTCGCTCCGCATGAGCTTTGTGCACCATACCACCACGTCCCGGTTTTTGAGGAACTTGGTGATCACGTGGAAACTCTGGAACTCGAACAACTCCATCAACTGGTTCTCGCAATCGCGCAGGCCTGATTCCGAGCCGAGAATAGAAAGGACAGACGCTGCCT
Source organism: Suillus spraguei (assembly GCA_016800925.1). NCBI lineage: Eukaryota > Fungi > Basidiomycota > Agaricomycetes > Boletales > Suillaceae > Suillus > Suillus spraguei. The sequence continues at coordinate 49,683 of JABCPU010000177.1, forward strand.
TGTCCGCTGCAGTAACTGGATCTGGGTAAACTTCCGATATCTGACGTTGCACCCAGAAACCATCGATCGCGTGCGGCGAGACGATGTCTTTATCTGCTTTGGCTTTTCCACTTCCACGGGTTGACGAGCCACCAATGACGAGTTCCTCATCACCTGCTTCCTCAGCCCCTGGCGCGGTTTCATCTACTTCATCCTCTTCTTCGTCACCTTCCTCGTCTGAACCTTCCCGAATTTCGTAGCCTTCCTCGTCCTCTTCCTCCTGTTCCTCGTCGTCGAATACAACTGCAACTCCCACTTCGTCGTCAATTTCAGCGTCCTTGCGTTCCATATCTGGGTCTGCCATTGTCTCATCCTCAGCGCCAAAGTCGGTGATTTTTTGCGCTCGGGCTACAAGTTGAGAAAACACGTCGTTGGAAATAGGACCCAGCACCTCCTGAATCTCTTTTTTCTTGTCAAAGTCCTTCATGGACTCGTTCTTAAGTGTTTCAAGGACGGTGTCGGTTGCGCTGCGAATAATGTCCTGTGCTTGGTCGCCCAGTACGTGATGCACTGTGGATAGCATGGCTTCATAAACCTCGCGGGTTTCGGCAGTACGGGGGCGGTATGAAAGCCCTTCAACGTCTTGTGTCGCATCAATAATATCTGTGTACCCGAAACCAGCTTCTGCACGTCGCTTTACGACCTTTTCTGGGGCTTCCTGCTTGCCCGACTCTCCGGCTTTTTTCTTCTTCTTCTCGACATCTTTTGGGGCTTGACGCTGAACACGTGAGCCCATCTCACGAGGGTCAATCCGCCCAGCAAGGGAGGTAGGAGCACCATCGGGCTCTCTGTCTCTCCTGGGCAGAGCAGACCTGTCAGCGGTCAAAACAAGGGATGAAATAGCACCATAGTTATAGCCAGAAAGATCTGGTTTGCCTCCTGGTCTCCCAGACATTGTATGGATTTGGACAGGTATGGAAAAAGTTGAGAAATCACGAACAACAATCGACTGTCGTCGCTGTTGACGCTGAAGACGAGCAGACCTAAATTTCCAGTTTGTGTTGAGTAAGTTGATTACCTGATCAAATGGCTGTGTCAGAAATTTCCCTTGCAAGGCTTCTACAGTGAGATTGCAGTACGACTTTTTCAAAAATTTGGCCTCGCTACCTTTCCGGCACTTTTAGATCCTAATTAAGTCAACTTGACCGAGGTTTAAGCCATAATTGGTGTGAATATGAGCAAATCAGGATGTAAAAGTGCCGGTAAAGGTAGCGAGGCCAAATTTTTCAAAAAGTCGTACTGCAATCTCATATGCAACAGATGTGATTTAGCCATATTGCATCCGCGGTGGAAAGACTTCCATGAGTATATTCAGCATGTCGAGAAAAGCCTCAGAAAGATCTTATTGTGTGGTCTGCAGTGAGACTTCAAGCTTTTGAAGTTGCAGATGGGCCTTGTTGTGCACACTCACTACATATGGTCAAACCCTCTACATTTACGGAGACTATTGCAATCATTGGTATGATATTTGAATCTGTTCATCGGTTCACTGATGATAGGATTTTGGAAATGAGTTGTGGCCAACGACAAGAAACACTGAAGAGATACGCGAAAAAAAAAAGCAAAGCTACGTTCTGGATTGCGGTAGAACGACGATGGTAATAACGGTTCTCAAAGTCAAACCTAGAAAGAAATTCTCAGCCAAAATTTGCGAATTCGGATGCTGCCGGTACGGCAGCTTTCGAACTCCGGTATGCCCTGCCTGCTCGTCGTTGTCATTGGCGTCGATGGTGGTCAAGCTCCAATCTGATCCTTAATCGCTGTGTTAAGAACACCCTGTATCATGTCACGCACAAGTCAAAGAGGTCGAGGTGGTGGAGTCCGAGGCAATACATCCACTAGTGTGGACACTGGGAAGAAATGTACTATTCATTGGGAGGGGGTCCGTGGTGCTCGTACTGAACGCTTACTTGCCTGGTGCAAGGAAAATGAAGATGCCCGCATCAAGCTTTTCTCTGATTCAGCAAAGGATGCCAAGGAGCAAGGTCGGAAGAAGAAGCAGAGCGGTAGTTCAAGAGATGTCGTCTATTTGCAGGTTGCACAAGCTGTATTTTCGAATGATGAAGATCCAGAGGTTCAACGACTCTTCAAGGAGGACCCTAAGGCATTTATCAAACCTGTCTCAACTCGTTTTGGCACGTAAGTATTCAGTTCTTGCATCATCTGTCTACTAGAATCACTGATAAGATGTTTCAGACTCCGGAAAAAATACAATGAGTTTAATAAGGACCTCAAGCAGTCAGGAGCAGGAAAGACATATGCAGAGCTTCAAGAGGATCCAAAGATGAAGTCGTTGATCGGTAAGTCTCTGCTGCGTTGATTTGCGCATGTCTTAATCATGTCTCCATCAGATACAAGGCTTGAGAAATTTCCCTGGTGGCCTGAGCTTCATGGCTGGTGGCGGACCAATCCAGCCTTCAATCATGCCTTCTCTACTGCAGATGCAGGGCAAGACTTTGCCTCTGCTGCATTGGAACATTTTAATATTTCAAAACCACCGGCTACAGGTGACGATGACGCTCATGCAGACGATGATCCTGAGGATGGAGAAATAGTTGAGATTAATAGTCACACTATGGACAATGGTGTGACGGATGATATGATTGTTGACCAGCCCCCCTGCATAGCATCACTCCAGCCATCGCCACTATTACCTTCGGACCATAGTCCTAGCAACACGCCGGATTCATTCTCACTGGTCCCATTGCCACAGTGGTACCAACGACCCCAGCTCCCTCCCATCTCAACCTCTGACGCACTTGGCCCAGGCATGATATCATTAAACTCTCCTGAACACTCGCCGGTAGCCAAAAAAAACCCAGTCGACAATTCACTGTCTTTTTTTTCCGATTACAAGGAGTCTTCACCCAGTCGTCAGTCTACGCCCATTGACTCAGAGGACTCAGATATTGGTGCCAGCCGAGCACTACAGTCTCTTCGTGTCAGTTCACTCAAGGGAAGTCGTGAAAGTTCACCTTCTCTTGCTACAAAACAGTCTCGTCCATCTCCTTCAAGTGCATCTCAGTGTCCCCCCTCATCATCACGCAAACGCCCTGGCAGCAGTACTCTTGACCAGACCACAGAAAGGATGTCCCAAACGGCAGAATCTCTGATGCTGCACCTTGATAGCAAACGTGAGGTTCGTGCCGAGCATGAACGCTATAAACGCATGAAGCTCGAGAGCGAAATATGGGCTCGTGATCTCAAGGCCCGCAGTGCTCGTGATGAGCGGGAGCATGCAATGCGTCTTGCTGAACAAGATCATCACCACCAACAGGAGAGGATGACTCGGCAAATGGAGATTGCAAGAATTGAACTCGAGCTGTCTCATGCACGTCGAGAAGAGGAGGAGGCTCGGATTCGTCGTATTGCTATGGAGCGTGGTTTTGATCAAAGCTGAAGTAGGTTTGTACCGTGTCATCTTGCAACTGTTCATTTAGAAATATGAGTGGTACTTTCTCGAGAAAATCTCAAGCATGATTGCTACAGGTTTGCGCAAATTTCCCTCGTTGGGTACTAAAGAAGATGAAGAGCTTCTAATTGACGACCATAAATACTACAGGTTTGCGCAAATTTCCCTCGTTGGGTACTAAAGAAGAGGAAGAGCTTCTAATTGATGACCATAAATACTACAGGTTTGCGCAAATTTCCCTCGTTGGGTACTAAAGAAGAGGAAGAGCTTCTAATTGACAATCCTAAATGCTACAGGTTTGCGCCATATATACTTGCTAATTCCTTTGCGCCAACGAGGAAAGCAACCGTGTCTTTAACGTGTTGCGAAAATCCTGCCCCACACTTCCAATGTAAGTTTGATCACCTACTGCACCACCGCCCTCTCGCTGATCATCCTCTCCTGCATCAGCGTCAGCACCAGTTTGCCTTGGCCTCCGAGGTTCTTCATAGAAGCGGACATTTGAGTTCTCATGGTTTAATTTTTCCTCAATTTCGACGATTAAATTGTGCAGAACGAAGCATGAACGGATCCACATGTTTGCGTAGTCGAGGTCCTTCTGGCTTTGGATTGGGATGCGAAGCTCCCGCAGGGATTGAAACCGGCCTTTGATAGAGCCGAAAAAATGTTCTGAACGAACACGAACCTAGACATTGGGTGAGGACTACTAATATATATTGCCATTGATACTCACCGTCGACAGGTTAGTATTGAATATCTTTTGGTCTGGCGTCAAGCTCCCTCCTGGTGGCCGTTTGTATGGTGGCACACACCAGGTTCGTGCAGCATATGCCGAGTCGGCCCACAACCACTCTCCTGCACCAAAAAATGACTCAGGGTTCCGGGAAACCCTCGTTCGTGCAAATACGTTTGAGTCATGAAGACTTCCAGGTACGCCGATGACATAGTCCACAATACGAAGGTTATGAGGGAATATAACGACCTTTTAAATTGTAAGTTACTGTGCTGCACACCGAACTGATACTTACCTGTGCTGTCAAAGAGTAGTCCGAATTTTTGTCAAAGAAACCCTCCCCATGCCAACCAGGTTTTTCATGTAAGGGGGATGGAGTCCCATCTACACAAAGAAAACCTCCACGCCACTCATGACATGTTTTTCTTTCTACATAGGCTTTCGCTCGCTCTCGTTCAACTTGGTCCTCGTGGTCAAGCGGATCAAAATGAATGGCTCGGTCATGAAGCTGCAACAGCGCAATCATCACGCGTTTGTAGCAGTTATAGACGGTCCCTACGGACACTCCGGCCCAGTCAGAAATGTCTTCAGTAGTTGCTGCATTGCCATAATGGCCGACACCATTGAGAAAGACAGCGAGCTGAACTGCGACGGGAAGTTGGGGATTGTTTGAGTTGTTATGGAAGATAGGGTGCCCTTGGATTAACTTCGTAAGTTCGGCAAATATGTCTGCATCAACGCGAAGCTTGCGTCGAAATTTGTCAGTTGAGAACAGAGCCCACTCCTCCAGCAAGTGTAGCTGAGGAGCGCGACTCAGACGTGGACGGACAGTAAGGACCCGACATTTCTCCACCTCATCATGCAATGCACCGATTGCGTCAACGAACTGTGTAAAAACTCGTTCACACATGTCTGGGATATCATGTGATAGGACGCTCGAGTATGCTGTTGAGAGTGATACAAGGGAATTGATTGACGAGGCAGATGTGACCGATGAGGTAGGGGATTCAGGCCATGCTGGTGATGCTGTCCGTATGCTGATATCAGACCCACTATGACCACTGGCAGTGTCGCTGATCTCTGATGAGTCCTCCTCCTCATCTACTAGTAGTTCATCTACCATAAACTCAACTAACTCCATGTATCGCGCGATAGTAAGGTCATGACTAGTTTGTTTGAGGCTGCGAAGGAGCCTTGAACGATCGGATTCCCGAGGCATAATGATATTGAAAGATGGTGTCGCAGACTGCAGTAGATGATGACGGTCTGAGTATAAGGTTAGGGTTAATGTGTCAGCGTCGGAGCCTCAATTAACCGGCAAATTCCAAAATGCTCAACGTTTGAAATTTCTATACGAAGTTAACTTTGAGAACCACTAATGTACAAGTTAAGGGAAAGAGGTGCAATGAACCATATATATATGTAGGTGTACGTAGGGCTTACATATATCTAACATTTCCCAATCGAAAGCCAACATCTGACGGCGGGTTAATCCAACCCTAAGTCACTACGTATCAGTGCCAACGGCAATACTGCGCTAATGTAAAAGCAAAAAAAAAAACACGGCTCACGTGCAGACACCGATCTGGTATGCAGCATGTTATCAAAGTCCAAACTACTGATACTCACGCATGACCACTGAGCGTAATCAATGCAATCGGCATCGGCATCGCAAACATCGGGACAGTTACCAGGGGCGTGAGCCATGTCAGTTACCCATGGCAATTGATGATGCTAAAGTAACGACGGCAAGGACAATTACAGAGGAGAAACATATTGTGTTTCTCTGAAATTCTTCTTGTGTACATGGTTGTGTCATCATGCCAGCAGTTCTTATATGCGCATCATCAAGTACAAACTCTTTCCACGCCGCTGTCCGACGTCGCATAGAGCACTAACTACACGGACTCTGTAAGACCGCTCGACAACAGCAGAGGATATTCCATGTCCCATCTTCATTTGTATCAGGATCCATGACCGTAATCGCACCAGTTCCTTATTGACACGTTGCAGTTCTGCGAAGTCCAATGCTCTTCCTTCCAAAACTTCCTTCGGTGCCCAGTCCGAGGCAAACTTTGTGCCCATCCCTTTTTTCCACATTACGAACATCTTCGAGTCGAACAAACTCAGCATCGATATCACCAAGCGAGATTGATTCGGGACGTTTGAGATTGTCACCAGAGACTGCTGGAAGTGGAGCAACGAACTCATACAAAGTTTTAAGTGGCCCGGCCGTCCGCGTCAGTCTCGAGCCAGTGCTTGGCGACCTCCGTATCAATTTCCAGAAGTTCGGTTGCGTGTATGCGAGCGTGACGGTGTCGTGCTGGTCTTCCGAACCGTCAGCAAACATTCTTACTAAGGTGGACATGATAGCCAGTATCTGTTGGACTTGACAGAAGTAACATCCTCCTTTTTGAAGTTGTTTTAGATGAGGGTGTTCAGAGCTGATGTTGCTCCGAGACTGATCTGCACGGTAATAGGTGTCCATACACATCTGATATCTCCCAACCGAACGAACGTGAGGCCAGCTCCACCGGTAGCATGTTGGTCAACTCTACAAATCACTGATGACTCGTACGTCGGCCATATTACACTGATGTGAAAGTAGAAATACGACTCACTGCGCACATAAAAATTGCCTGCCATGCAGGTAAGTCATGTTATCAAATCTAGGAAAACTAAGTATGGATACTTACACACATCCCCAAAACGCAGTCCTTGCAAGTTTTGTCTGTCAAGCAATAGCTGGGACAGTAACCATTGGCGCCATCTTCAACGGGCGTGGCGGAGATTGATGATGCAGCGACGGCGAGGACGATTGCAAAGGAAAAACGCATTGTGTGAGGAGGATATGATATGAGATCTGAAGGGTTAGTAGAAAGACATCCTTGCTTTTATATGCTGAATAACATTCTTTATGGTTACCTATCCGCTGTTGATTCCCTTACTACTGTAAGCCCGTTGGCTTATCTGAGTTCCCATCATCAGCATAAGTACTATCTGCGGTAGTCAAGCGTGAGCTTTGATTATTGACGTATCTTCTTACGTGGCTATGGCGCATTCGACTACATAATATCTGAAATAATGCCAGTAGTGTTGCCGCAGCTTTGGCTAAAGCCGGCTCTGATTCTTCACGCTGCTTACGTAATCAAAACTCGGTCCGGCTTATACAGCCATGGCAAGTAGCTGCAAGCTGGCTCAAGCCTGTGTAGATAATTTTAGCGTAATTTAAATTTAGAAACATTACATCTTACTGGAGGACTTCCCTTGGGACTTAGAATTCCAGATACGTGATCCAAACCTTATGTGCCGAGGAGCTGCTGTGAAACATAAGCAACTTCCAACTCTGCACGTCAAACACACCCTGTTCCAGACCGAAATCTGGAAGGGGGGGTACCCCCCCCCTTCCAGATTCAGATCGTCGTTCTAAACAACATTTCAATGTCTGCGACATCATCCCACACAAACAAATGTCTGGTAAGTCTGTGCACACTGCATTCTGCACCATGCGTGCTCCCATTCATGCCAGGGCTTCACTTACAATTTTTCAAGGTGATTATGGCACATTTTCATGTGATGTGGCGAAGATAGGAAAGGACTTAGGCATTGTTATGATGTTTTTCATATGTACAAGTCTCCCAGATCTCTCTTTTACGCTAATCAGTGATTGCTTCAGGTGTATGCTACATTCTGCACCATGTGCTTTGTGATATAAAGTGTATGTCTACATTTAATATACATATCACCTATCTCTCACTAACTTCCTACAAAGCCTTGAACTTTCATTATGCAGTGCGCTGGTCAAACATTCACATTCCCCCCCCACTTCCGCCTGGTTATGGCATGATGCCACCAAACTCGTATTTAGCTCCCTTCTTGCCTAGTCAGCCCTACGGTGCGCTGTCAAGGGTACCATATGAACCTGAACAATCAGACGGCGAGGACGACAATACAATCGCAAGCCAGGTTATGTCCCTGCCCTTCACACAACCTGCGCCTGCCTGCAAAGTTGCTGGCAGCCACCGACCCAATGCAGTGTCATCCCAAGCTAAAGGGACAAGGAAGGCACTTGCCACAACTGAGCCACCAACCAAGAAAAGATTGGGTTGTGGTGGTCATGCTTCGGGTATGCCAAATTACAACGATGACGATGTTGCTGCCCTGCATGATGCATGCATGAACTGTCTTCCACTTGGCGCAAAGGGTTGGCTTGCTGTTGAGGAAGAGTTTGCTGCATGGGCAGATAGCCATGACTGTCCCACTTGTCCCACAAAATCTCTTGAGCTTAAGTTTAAGCAGGTATGTACTCTTATCTACTGTGAACTCCAGTACTGATATTCTACTTTAAGTTGGTTCGCACTACGAAGCCCACTGGTGATGCTGAGTGCCCTCTTCACATTGAATGTGCTCATGAAATCAACTTCCACATGAATGAGAAGGCTGGCACCCAGGATCTCGATGATGATGAATTTGCCGATGAAGTTATTAACATTGGGAGTGATGAAGATGAACCTCAGCGAGCTGGGACACCAAAGGTCTCCGTCAAGACTGAGATACGAGAGCCCACACTTAGTATTTCCCGTCATTCTGTTGACACACCCACTCCTCAACCTTGCACCTCACGCACCTCAGGTCTCGATCTTCTAACTTCAATCACTGCTTCACTTGATCCTCGACTTCAAGCTGCTCGGACTTTGCAGACCACTCAACTTGTATCTACATCCAACCAGTTGCAAGATGCGCACATGACCATTAATTCACTTCATGATCAGCTCTTGCAATGTGAATGTGAGCGTGCTAATGCTGAGCATCGTGCGGACTGTCTAGAGATGCAATTGGAAATGGCTTGACTTGTGCAGAAAGGTCCAGACCGTCAACTGATGCCACAAACACCACAACCACAATATGTACATACACCATGAAACAAAATATACTGATGGGGAGGCATCTACAATCTGGGTCTCACCTGATGAAGAAGAAGACACTTCTAACTTTGATCATGACAACTTCCATGATGTAGTCTCTCAACAGGATTACATTGAAGATCTGAAGACCAGTTGTCACACCATTCGCAGACCCTCCACATCACCTATCCATTCTTTGAGTACACAATTCAATGTGTCATTCACTCTGACATCTTCCCATACCAGTGTAAAGATACAATCTAACCTGGGCTGTAGATGAACCACGGCCTAAACTAGTATGCAAGTCTTGCGCTCCCTCTAGTCTGCTTCACTTGCAAAGCAAGAGTGTTCGACCCTAAAGGGAATGCTAAGTTAATATAGTTCAATAATGCCCAACCTATGGTGCAAGACTGCCGTTGGAGGTAGCAAGATGCTAGCAGTGACCTCCGGTCCATGGGAAACTAGCAGAATACTAGCGGTAAGCGCGGGAAAGTGGTAGACAAGCGGTAGCAAAAGTGGTAAAACTGCGGTGGTGCGTGCGGTAAGGCGTGGGAAACTGGCGGTAAAACAAGCGGTGAAGTGTAGCAATGAAGCGCGGGAAAGCGTAGCGCAAGCAGTGAAGTGCAGGAAAGTGGTAACGAGCGGTGGTGCGTGCAGTAAAACAATTCTTAAGAGACAGTGACTTTGGTGAGAGACTTTATTCCGTTAGAGACAGTAGTGGTGACAATTCCTAAGTACCATGTGTACCATAGAGGGAAAAGTAAAAGTACCAGAATGTGTGAAGAGTCCTTTTTAACATGTACCATGAACGGCCAGAATACATAGCAAGAATGGTAGCGAGATAGAGATATTTAGCTAAGAGGCACACAGCAAGCAAGCGGTGTCATGGAAGGTAAGGTAAGTCTTGCCATAGCTTTAGTAATGGCGGAAATGAATATGCTATGCACCAATGGATCTTAGATGGAAATGGAATGGACAGGAGGACATTGGTAGCAAGATTTGGTAAGGGGCAAGGATCCACGGAGCGAAAACGGTACCAGCAAAGCGAAAAGGGGTAATGCTCACTATAGGGGTTTTCTCAGTAGCCGCTGTAGACAGTAATGAGACACTTGTGTAAAACGGCACTTTCATGGTCAGCGTGACTTTGTTTGCTACACCGGCACAAATGACTTATCAGTTGTGATCTCACCAACTCATGCTAGCGCTGCAACTCAACACATTCCACCTACTTTGAGTCGTTCAATGACTCAGTCTGTCTTGCCTGCTCATGCAGAAGACTAGGTTCTCAACAGAACTCAAGCACTTTCAACAGTGCGAAACTCAAGTGCTCTCAACAGCGCAAAGTTTTCTCAGTTAGAAGATGGTGGGGGTACATAAGTATGTAGTATGTAGTTTGTATATATCTGGTTGATCTCCCGCAATTGGAACATGCTGGAACATGCCTGGGCTACAATACTCCAGGATTTGTTGGAGTAAGTATCATCACAGATGACCTTTGATGCAAGCATGAAAGCTGATACAAAAAGATGGTGACCAGAAGATCCCCGAGCAGTGGATGTTACAATCGTGCGTGCCCCTATTCATTTTCTACTCATTTACCTTGTATATTATGTAACGTGACTCTGACTCATATGCTCAATGCATCTGTACTATAGTTGCCTTCCTCCTTTGGATACGCACTTACATTCTCACGTCTCTCTTGGTCCGTGCGCACATATTGACTTATTTAAGCACGGTGTATTTGTAGTAGATTCTTTACTGTAATCTTACTGGGTTTTACTTGGAATCTCCTTCGCTTAGGCCTCCAACCTAAGTCGTCTTGAATTGTCTCTAAGTCTAAGCACTCCTTAGCCTTAGTCTCTATTCTCGCAGATACCTCTTAGACTTGTCTTCGAGGCTGAACCTTTGATCGTACTTGGAACGCGTTCCTCGTACCTTCACCTTGTTCTCTTTTGGACATTGTAAGAACTCCCAGCAGACCGACTGTGTCTTTTCACTGTCGCTGGTGATGCCACCCCAGTTTGTAACAGATCATGACGCTGCTCGCTGAAGTTAATGTTGAGGGGAATGCGAAGATGTCCAAAGGAGCCCTGAAGAGCATGCATGCCCCACTCTGCCATTTGCCAAAAAGAAAGCAGCTGCCGGTCAAATAAAAGCAGCTTCTGTCTTTTGGCAGGATCATCAGGGAGGCGTTGTCCTGACTTGAGTGGGGCTTTGATGCAACCAGCAATCTGATCTGTACCTCGCAGGAAAGCTGTATCAGCGACAAGGTAGTATCCGTCTGGTGTGTCTGTGCTAAGTTTGTTGTAGATGGGTTGGGCCATGTGGGAGTCATGCCAGCTGCCTGGCGCATTGAGGCAGCATTGAATTATTGAGCCTGTGAGTAGTAGCAATCAGAATGAGAGACTGAGTGGATGATTTGAACAATGGCACACCATCAGCACTAAATGCAATGACTGAACTGACAAAGTGACTGTGCAATCACCCATTATAGGTTGCATTCTCGATCTCTTGGTCCTGGGATGTTTGCACAGGTAAGTTTAGTCCATCAAGTGTGCCAAAGCCCCCCATCAACAAGGGATGACATGCAACGACAAGTTCATTTAAAACTTGAAATTGATCCCCAGAAGGCCACTGGATGTAGGCTTCGGGGATGTTCTTGAGTGCGCAAAGTAGTATAGTGAGGGAAAAATGTAGATAGCATGAGATGGTTGTTGGGATAAGTGCATAAATTTGCATGAGGCTGACCTCTTGCATGGTTGAGTTGAGCCAATGAAGAACAAGGCCTAATGCACCGGCAGCGTCCAGGGAATGTCGATAAGCATGAGAGTGAGCAGTGACAGAAATATCATTGTGGGGGATGGGAGTGATATCCCAAAGAGTTGCAAAGCCACGTGAGAGAATGTAGTGAAACATAGGGACATCAATGCCCATGGTTGTGATAAATGTGTAGTTGTTCTGTCCTGAGTAGAGCACTTGCCAGGGAGTATTCAGATATGGATTAGGAAGTAGGTCACTACAAACGAGATATCTTCTTGTTGTTTGCCGGCGTTCAGAGCATTCATAGCGTGATTGTGCAGCTCCAACAAATACAAGGACACTGAAAATTGCAATGAGCCTTCTCTGTGAGTCATCGTCTTCATCATCATCATCATCAGTCAGAGTGAGAGTTTCACCAGCTATGTTGTATGCCATGTTTAGAGTTTAGGAAGTAGGATTAGATCATAAAGTTTATTTGACCGTGTCCATGGTTTGGAACGAGGTTCTAGATGTAAATTCTACCTTGCTGAACCTCTGAATTTTAAGGTTTAGAATGAAATCTGGATTTCCAAATCCCACAGGAAGTCACCCACTATCGATCAATTATCGACAATCCAAGTAAACAACTTAGTTCCCAAGATCCTTCACATAGAACAAGAATGGCACCCTAAATGACAGTACGTTGTACCTTTGTGATGTTTGGACATGCATTAAGTGTTACAGTCGTATGTGCCCCTATTCATTCTCTCTTTGTTTCCCTTATTTGTACATCATGTCACATGACTCCGACTCATATGCTCAATGCATCTGTACTATAGTTGCCTTCCTTGTTTGGATACGCACTTACATTCTCACGTCTCTCTTGGTCCGTGCGCACATATTGGTCTATTTAAGCACGCTGTACTATGCTTGTATACTTTACTTTAATCTTACTGGGTTTTACCTGGAACTTCCTTCGCTTAGGTCTCCAACCTAAGTCGTCTTGAATCGTCTCTAAGTCTAAACACTCCTTAGCCTTAGTCTCTATTCTAGTAGGACCTCTTAGACTAGTCTTTGAGGCCGAACCCTTGATCGTACTCGGAACGCATTCCTTGTACTTTCACCTTGTCCTCTTCTGGACATTGCAGAACTTCCCAGCAGACTGTCTGTGTCTTTTCACTGTCGCTGGAGATGCCACCCCAGTTCGTAACATTAAGTCCAAAAATAGGACCATATCGCACACATCACCAAAGCCAAGCAGGTGATGGCGAGGAATGCAGGATTGAGAAGTGACATTTTTTTATGTGTCAGGGCATCCGTTGAGGTTTTGGATTGCATTGGTGAAGGTACTCGGGTTCAGGGTCTGAGAGAATGAGTGAGTGCATTCTACAGCATATCCTAAAGATGATTGAACTATTTTGGTTAGTAGCAACAATAATGTGCATGCAAATGCAAATGCACCGAATGCCGTGCTTGCTCCATTGAGGGATATGAGGAATGTAAGGTTGGTTGTCTCCTTCCACAATGAATCCCCCATCTTTCAACAACCCCTTGTCCTCTCCCTTCTCGGACTTGCAATGATGTGTGTTCTGATCACTACCCCTAGGATTAGTCGGTAGTTGTACAACAGAAATGTGAATGATGCATGCACTCTGCCACTTTCTGTATCTTCACAAGTAAGGCGTCACCATGCGCAAAAATTATGAACACATTTTTGTGCATCTCAATGCCAGTAGCAGGATCAACAAAGGGCTCTGTGATATCAATGTGATTCATGTACAGGTTACCCCCTTAGGACATGCCACAAGATGCACTCGAATGTCGATATGTGGGAATACCAGTCCATATGGGACACGACCTAAAACCACATTAAAAACAGGGGATGTCAAAGCAGACTTATACATATGTTTGATAGCACCCTTGCAATACAGCTGAGAACTCAGCATTGAAAGATGGAAGAAGAATCGGGATGGCCCTGTGGACGCAATGCAAGGGCTTCACAAAAAAAGGAAGTAGTGGTATCAATATCTTGAAGAATGACTGGACACCGGTCCTGAACCAACTGAGAATGCTGCAAAGCAGCATAAATTCAGCAGCATGACAACAGTTGAAAGGAGCGCACATATGTCCTTCAATTGAACATTTTCCAGTTCACTGAGCTCTGTGACTGCATCATGGGCAACTTCAGTCAGGATAAGGAACTGCCTCAAGCTCATCTGTCCTGAACCTGTGAACATCGTCAGTAAGTAAAACGGAGTCATCACAGTTCAGGCTCGCACGCACGGAACAGTGTGGGGTAGTTGTCTCCCATGGTATTGATTCATCTGTCTATCAAATAAATGAGAGCAAAGGTCAGGACTCAGGACAATGTCAGAAAAGTAATGCTGCAAGTATTGCGGAGAAGTGAAAATACTGCCCATAGTCTCAACAGTCCACCCTGAAACTCCTTGCTGGCAATCACAATGTGTTGATATCAGAGATGGTTGGGACTGGGTCAGGTGAAGTGCACACTGTCAGCTGGTCACTGTGCGGCTGGTGAGAAACAAATAAAGCATTGAAATCAAAATCAGCACAACAAAGAGCAAGATAGTGCAAACAACAGGCGAGAGGCAAAACAGTAGATGCCAGACAAAAAGTCATAGAAGTAAGGGTCACTTACCACAGATGATAGCAGTGTCCTCAATATTGTCACACTCCTCCTCTGCGATGGCTCTGAGAAGAGTGTCATTTGCGCTGTGGGTAGATGTCAAAGGCTCGCTAGAGCCCATGTCGTATACCACCCCATGTTCCATGTCCCGTTGAGAGGCTGCCCAACCTTTCGTAAAGTTAAGCTGTTCTTTCTTGACGAAAAATTTGATCATCTGCAATGCTTCCATCAAAATGGGACTGAGACAATTCCTTTTCTTCATATGGGTTTTGCTGCTGGATGAAAATACTTGCTTGCACAGCACCGCAGAGGCTTGTACTGGAGCATAGTCCATGGCAATTGAAAATATAGTCAGGAATATGGACTGCAAAGCCTAGTCAACAGCCTGTGGTTAATGAAAAGGGTGTGACTTGAAGAGGTAACAGACTCACATTCCAGAATGCAAGTATGTCTGTTCCATGAGGACTAAGCATAGCCATGGCATAAGCAGCGAACTTCTAATCTACTGTTTGACCACCGCCGTGTTGATGCAGCACATGTGCATATGCCATGGGAAGTCCATAGCGATGTGAGCCTAGTGTGCATGGCAGCGGTTGTGGGGCCACTACAGGTTGAGAATGTGCAGGATCAGCATTTTCTGCTCTTTTGCTATGCATCTACAGAAAAAATCAATCCAATGTCATGCATTTATTTACAACAGAGACATACCAGCTTCAAGATAAACTCCTTGGCTTCAGTAACACAGTCCTTCTCCCATAGATTGTCCATCCAAGACATCCGCATCGCAGGGTTGATAACTATGAAAGTAATCATGAGATCAATATTTATTAAAACAAAACACGGGACTGACACATAGCAACAGAATAAGCATGTGTCACACTCATCTGGTCAGTGTATTTGCTTGCCTAGGTTAAGCCTATGTCGATGATAGGCTTACAGTGAGGTACGTGCTGGCCAAGAGACTCCCAGCTATTGATCAACTCTTCAAAAGTTGGAATGGCATGGCTCAGTAAGGGAGTGCTTTCACTGGAGAATTTTTACTGGGTGGCATGTGGTGCCTGGTATGAAATGTTAAATTAGATCATGAGCTTTGAACACATCAGTACTTACCTCCAAGATCATTTCCAGGTTTTGAAGGAACTGCCAATCAACATCACTCAATCTTTTGTTGGATATGCTGCATTGAGGCCAAGCATCAAAAAAGGCATTTACCACCTGAGCCAGTATTAGTTTATGTATGACATATGTTTTATGATGTGCAATCTTACCTGCTGCAGTGTCCGCAAATGGTTAATCATGATGTATGACAAGTCCCATCTAGTGGGCTCATCGAGGAGGAGTTCTATGACCAGGAGCTGTATAGAGTCACCCTTGTCATCTCAAAACCAACCATCCTCATTACCCTTAAGGATGCAGTCATGAAACCTGTTGCGCCACTGATTTGATGCACGGATCAATCGCACAATTGTCCTGGCTCACTCGAGAGGCTTGGTTTGCATGGCCTGGACATAATTGACTTTCTTGATAACCTGATCTTTGATTGTCCACATATCGGACACAGTAGAATAGTCAGCAGTAAGGTATTTGTCAATGATATGCTTCACGCATATGTTTATCACATGCAGGAAACATGGTATCCTGTGTTCAACTGGATCAAAGTCGATCCTGCATTGCCAAAGTAGTGTAGAAAGCTCCTGCATTGCGGTATGATTGTTGGCCACATTGTCAAGAGTAAATGGCTGGTCTGAACAATGTGAGAGCATGCAACACAATACAAATGAGTACCAACCTTAGCTGTAGTTTTTGCACAATCGAGGAGATATAATATCATGGAACCAAGAGATTGACCATCATGATTTCCTGGGATGTGGTGGAAAGCAAGGAGGGCCATCTTCAACACAAGCATTGAACCTTGATTGGACCTGGCGATCCAATGAGCTGTAAGGGCCATGAACGGCCGGAGCTTTTCATCTGACCACAGGTCAGATGTGAAGCAGACTTTTCCCTGCGCATTCTAAAAGGAATAAGATACTTCGTAGGATGCTTGGAAACTATACACTTACAGCAAGATCTTTCTGCAATGCCAGGAAGTATTCCTGACATTGCTTGATGACCATCTCATGAGCCTTCGTGGGATGAAATAGGCCAGTCTTGCCAATATCTGGGTGCAGGAGACGTATGAGGCACCAAAATTCTGGGCACTCAATCACATTTATTGCCTGGGGGCAATTATTAATAGTGGCTGTAGGCATAAACTGCAACTTACTTGATCATCGGCAACAATAAACTTCACAATTTGACTATGCATTTCAACAAGTGTGAAGTCCAGAATTACATCGTGTGGAGAGCCAGTTCCTACCAGCAATGCGTCAGTTCCCTGGTTAGGGGGGGGGACCAAGTGATTGCATTGTGCAAGGCGATTTCTTGAGTAGTTTGCAAATTGTCATCAGTGACCAGCCCTCAGCTAGTCGTTCGTTTAGATCCATTATCTGTATGCGCCAGCCAAAACGCTCTGCTGCTTCCAAATAAAGTTTGGTGTGGTGAGTGAAAGCATGCGTGTGGGGAGCTGTACTGGATGTGGAGCCTGCATATACCATGACCTTGTGTGTTGTGTCGATATTATGCAGTGTTCTGGTGATGGGTGTGAGAAATGATGAAAGATTGCAAATGTGGTACTCACTCACAAGGGATGCAAGTTTTGCTCTTAGTATCAGAGTCAATCTGGTAGAAGTGAGTTATATCGGTTGGCCCTTTAGACTGCTTTAGATTGCCAGTGGCCAAAGGGTCAGTGCGAACAGTGCTATTAATGGTCTGGAGTGGGCTCAGATTAGAGCCTGCAGGTGCCATAGCGATGACAGGTGCAGGAAGATTTTCTGGTTCCTCTTCATCCCCTGAGACATTGTCAAGGTCAAAGACCTCACCCTCATCTGGACCAGTATGAGCTGCATCACTGGTTCTGTATCTAACAGGAAGCTGTCGCCGATGGGGGTTTTGAAGGGTAGTGGCATTAGCTGCAGCTGCAGCAGGGATCGCAGTGGGAATAGCGGTAGGGATCACAGCAGGAATAGTGGTAGGGATCGTGGCAGGGATAGCAGCAGCAGTGGAGAAATCAGCAGCAGCAGGAATAGCAGCAGAGGCAGTGGGGATAGCAGTAACAGCAGGCAAGGCAGCTGTCCGCCTCTTATTCTGCCCACATCGTCGACCTTGCATTTGTGGTAGTAGTGTTGATGATTTGATGACAGAACTGTCTGTCTGTTACAGTGTACATGCCCCTATTCATTTTTCATCTCTTTTTACCTTGTATATTATGTAACATGACTCTGACTCATATGCTCAATGCATCTGTACTATAGTCGCCTTCCTTCTTTAGATACGCACTTACATTCTCATGTCTCTCTTGGTCCGTGCGCACATATTGGCTTATTTAAGCACGTTGTATTACGCTTGTATACCTTACTTTAATCTTACTGGGTTTTACCTGGAATATCCTTCACTTAGGTCTCCAACCTAAGTCGTCTGAATCGTCTCTAAGTCTAAGCACTCCTTAGCCTCAGTCTCTATTCTACTGATCGTCTTAGAGTCGCAACTCTTTGACTGAACCCTTGATCCTACTTGGAACCTTTCCTAAGTAGTAATCCTCATTCTCTTTGAATTAGTCAAACCTCCCAGCAGACTGTCTGTGTCTTATCACTGTTGCTGGTGACGCCATCCCAGTTCATAACACTGTCTATACAAGTGTTCTTTCCAGGAAATCCCAGACAATGCCAATGTATGCGAAGCTCGAGGGCAATATATTGCAGGTGACAACATAGTGGAGTGGGGTAGAACATGATGAAAGGTCATTCATGCAGCATATAATAGCCTGTATGGTGGTGATATGAGTTATATAATATGAGAGAAGCGAACAGTAAAATTGTGACATACAAGTTTGGCGCCTGTCGCACGATTGACAGGGTGTGGGTGAAATTGGTCTTTTTTGTCTTGTTTTTTATCAATAAAAGCTTGCAAAGCACTATAATTTGGTGGGGGTGAGGGTGGGGGGGGGAAATCTGCTCAATGAAGGACATACCAGGAGACTAAAGTGAATTTATCCATGTGGCTTTCTAGATTGCCATCATATAGATAATAGCTTGAGAAACGAACAGCTCACCTTTATCCTCAGGGTTTCAATTCAGAACCCAGATGTAAGGCAGTAAAGCCATCCACCACAAGGTTAGTGATACATTTAGAAAAGGTCCCCATGAGGTGTTGCATGTAGGTGCGATGCACTACCACTCCTCAATTTTAATCACCGCATGATACAATTGATACAGTCTAATGATAAGAATTAGCTAGATGAATCAACCATTTTACCTCACACAGAAGTTGAATCACTGGACACTACCACTTGGTGATGCAACCTATTTGAAAGCAATTCAAACCTTCAGTGGCAGATAACCATAAGTTCTAACAAGACCCCACCTTAGCAATCTTGTCTGATCAGCACGAGAAAACACAATGGCAAGATTGGTGGTGATTTTAAGTGATGATGGCAGGTGCAAAGATCAATAGCTGTGGCTGCTGCGCACTAGTGTGAGTCTGTGCAGCATGTTGAAGGGAAAATAGTCCACGCTGAAAGTGGTGCATGATTACACATGATGCATTGCTGCCATTGCAGTACACTATTTCTAACATCTGTAAGGATGAAGAGTTCAATCCTGCAGAACCAATTTGTGTGACCCTTATAATATATATTATATACTGTAGTCTACAACAGTCACGATTTCTGCTGTGGAGTTGATGGAATTGATGTAGCATGCCATGAAGAGCCATTTGTATGCGGTGTAACTGCAAATAAGTTATACTCGAAAATTATGGCTGTGGAGTGATGGAATGATGTAGCATGCCATGAAGAGCCATTTGTATGCAGGCGTAACCTGCAAATAAGTTATACTTTGGTTCAAAGATATGAAAGAAACATGTTACTCACACACATGTTGATTGGTGTACTACCTTTGGCAGGCATATTGACATTGCTTCAGCCATACAGCACTGGTCAGGAGATAGAAGGGGGTGTATGGCAGGACAGCAAGGAGTCCCAGGACCATCAGGTTGGCCAAAATCCAACAAGCACATAGCCAGTGCAGGCAATGTGGCACAAAGACTGTGTAGTAGTGAATGAAGATGATTGTAATCAGGATCTTCAGCGAATGTGAGAGAGTGGGTGTAAATAAGAATGTTTGCAATTTGACGGGGATGTCATGGCATATTTCTGCAATGGTAGTGCATGCTTTGCGCTCGAGTATGGTAGAGCTGGATAATTTCTTGTCATCACTGGCTAACCATGGAAGGGAGCATGCAAAAAATAGATTAGCATGTAAGTGAGCGACTCAAGATCATCATGGCAACCTGGCTCAACTCCTAGGTGATTGTTGATTGAGGCAAATGCGGGAGTACCAGAGAGACTTTGACCATGGCAAAATGGTACATGGTCACTGGTTTTAGTGTTCCAGTATGTCTTTGTGATTCCAAAATTGATGATATAGGTGGTGTGCCTTGAATTTCTGAGACCCACCAAGATGTTCTGTGGTTTAATGTCGCCATGAACATAATTGTGTAAGTAAACGTACTCAAGATGCAAGAGCTGGGAAAGTCAGCCAACCTATCTGCAAAGACCTCAGACCAAATTACTGACTAACTGGACTCCAAGATTGACAACATTGAGAAGGCTGAATCTTCAATTGTTCGCGAGGAAGAGTTGGTGGAGTGATGGCCCAAGGAGTTCAAGGACCAGAACATGATGCACTGACTCTCTACCAAACCAGAAGGTGTGTGGGATGCTAACTCTGCCTTCAAGTGTTTCAAAATATAGTATTCACGCTCGACAGAAGATGAGTGGTTGACAATGGTTTTGAGTTTGAGGGCAACATGATCATCATTGATGATATTCCACGCAGAATATACGACAGCTAAGTTGTACAACATAAGTGAATCTGAACCAGAACAATAAATTTGACTACATGCCATATGAGCCAGATCCTAAGACATCTCCCAGCCTAAATCTCCCATCCACTCAAACTGGGACCTTATGCATGGTAACTTACAGTGGATCCAACTAAATAGTGGGGATATGTTGGAGAATGAGTTCACAATGCAAGTGTTACGAACTGGGGTGGCATCACCAGCGACAGTGAAAAGACACAGTCGGTCTGCTGGGAGTTCTTACAATGTCCAGAAGAGGACAAGGTGAAAGTACAAGGAACGCGTTCCGAGTACGATCAAGGGTTCAGCCTCAAAGACGAGTCTAAGAGGTATCCGCGAGAATAGAGACTAAGGCTAAGGAGTGCTTAGACTTAGAGACGATTCAAGACGACTTAGGTTGGAGACCTAAGTGAAGGAGATTCCAGGTAAAACCCAGTAAGATTAAAGTAGGGAATCTACTACAAGTACACTGTGCTTAAATAAGCCAATATGTGCGCACAGACCAGGAAAGGTGTGAGAATGTATGTGCGTATCCAAAGAAGGAAGGCAGCTATAGTACAGATGCGTTGAGCATATGAGTCAGAGTCATGTTATGTAATATACACGGTAAATGAGGTAAGAAAATGAATAGGGGCACGTACGATTGTAACAGCAAGTGATGCAACAAATGCAACCACCTCCAGCTGGCTTGAGGCCGGCTCAAGCCGTTCTTCCCACATTCTTGGCTTGTTGCAATTTGCGCTGGTTCAGGTGCCTTGTGGACCAGACCGAGTTGTACATGAGTAACTTGGTTCATTTGAATTGCCAAAGTGCTGTGAAATTGGTAAGAGCCAAGCCCGGACCAGCCATAGCCGAGCCACAACACTACTAAATGCCAGTATATTGCAAAGTGGCAATTTGGTGCGAAGCGACTTTAGTTAGTGAATATTTTCCTTAAACCCTGGTACACCCATATGGAAAGCCAGACCACTGTGCTCTACTTCCAAGGGTTCTACTTTCTCAGAACCTCCCTAGTAAGGTAAGTAGCTTCTAGTGTTAGCAACCTAACCAGGCGCTAATGAACTTGAGTGGTGTCTGCAATGGGCACTCTATCAAGAGCAGCAGCCTGTGCATATCGGTCCCCAAGCGTGGAGTGTGCTAGTTGCATTGGTCGGAGGTGGGCGCTACGCACTGTCTCATGACCTACGTCACAGGGACGAGGTTCTTGACGACGATCAAAGACATAGAAGTGATGAGCTTCTATGAAGTTTGAATATAGATGATAAGCTTATCAAAAGCTTATCAAAAGGAAGTTCAGGGTCGAAGATCAAGTAGATTCAAGTTAAAGAAGTACAAAGGCTATCTGTGCGTATTGATATGTAAGATTGAAGTGGAGCGCAAATACATAAGTATTGCTAGATTAAGTATGAAGTCAGATAGCCAATAGGAGAACACATGCTCATAGATGAGTCAGAGGCATATGAACCAATGAATGCACGCATGTGTGAAAGGGAGTCATAGGTGCAGAGCTGAAGGTATAAAGGGTATGAGCCAATGAGGCGACACGTGAGTCATAGGTAAATGCAAAGGAAAAGATAAGAGGAAATATGACACCAGACATAGTCCTTGAGCCAGAGGGCTGTTTGCATGAACCATGGGGTAGCATGTGTTGAAGCGGAGGGGGAAGTGTCGAACGCGACAGAGGTGCTTGAGACGCGAGAAGCGTGGGGAGCATGAAGAGCCTATATGAGCACGAGGGGTACTGGAAGAGTGCGCGTTTAGCAACAATGGAGGAGGCGAGCATAGGCGAGGTAGGGAGTGATGATGGCAAGCTGTTACGAACTGGGATGGCATCACCAGCGACAGTGAAAAGACACAGACGGTCTGCTGGGAGGTTCTTACAATGTCCAGAGGAGGACAAGGTGAAAGTACAAGGAACGCATTCCGAGTACGATCAAGGGTCTGGCCTCAAGGACAAGTCCAAGAGGTTCTGCGAGAACAGAGACTAAGACTAAGGAGTGCTTAGACTTAGAGACGATTCAAGACGACTTAGGTTGAAGACCTAAGCAAAGGAGATTCCAGGTAAAACCCAGTAAGATTTAAGTAAGGAATCTACTACAAGTACACTGTGCTTAAATAGGCCAATATGTGCGCACAGACCAAGTAACTGTGAGAACGTAACTGCGTATCCTAATAAGGAAGGCATGTGTCGTACAGATGCATTGAGCATATGAGTCAGAGTCATGTGACATGATATACAAGTAAGGAAATAAAGGGAAAATGAATAGGGGCACGTACAACTGTAACACAAGCCAGACAAGGTAGCAGAGGACGAGGATGGAGGCTTCATCAGGACGAGAGTAGATGGTGATGCATAGGAGGACAAATGATAGTAGGGGTGCAAGAAGGTGTTCTTGTAACAGCAGCTAGTTTGGTGCCTGCAACATGATGTAGTTCAATATCAAAGAGTGACAATGTCAATTGCCAGCGGGCTTGTCATCGAGTTAACTTCTGTGCAGTACAGAAGTACAGAAGGTTTTTGTGATCAGTGAAAATGATGACAGGGCAGGCATTTCCTTCAAGATAATAATGCCATTCATTTAAGGCGCAGATAACTGCGAGTAGTTCCTGATCAAAGATTTTATAATTGCGTTCTGCTGGATTTAGCGACTGAGATAGGTAAGCACATGGGTGATAAATGCCATTTTAGTCGGTTTGCAATAGGACAGCTCCAGTTGCTACAAGAGATGCATTGGTTGCTACCGCAAACTGCCAGGATGGATCTAGATTGCAAAGTACTGGTTGTTTTATGAAGCGTTCCTTGAGTTCTAGGAATGTATCCTGACATTGAGTTGTTCAAAGGAAAGAGGTATCCTTCTTCGTCAGATCAATAAGAGGTCGTGCAATGTCGGAGTAATGGGAAATGAATGTTCAATAGAAGTTGCAGAACCCTAAAAACAACCGAATGTCTCTTACACTTTTTGGTACAGGCCATTCAGCAATTCCTTTTGTTTTGGCAGTATCCATAGTGATCTGTCCGGGTCGAATGATCATCCCGAGATATTCCACTTCATTGGCATTGAAAGTGCATTTCTCCAGTTTCAGGAAAAGGTTTTTGTCCCGTATTTTCTTCAGTACTCTTCTAGTGTGATCATGATGTTCTTCTATAGTTATTGAGAAAATGAGGATATCGTCCATGTAAATAACCATCCATCCTTCATTAATTTCTTGTTGGAAGGTGCGGTTCATGTATGCTTGGAACGTGGCTGGTGAATTACATAATCCGAAGAACATGACGTTGGGTTCATAGAGACCGAATTCCATTGTGAACGCAGCTTTCCATCAATCTTTGGGATGGATGCGGATGTTGTTATATCCTGATCGTATATCCATTTTTGTGAAGAATTGTGCATTGTGAAGTCGTGCCACGAGAGATACTGGTAAAGGAAGTGGATAAGCATTTTTGACTGTCCAATCATTGATATAACGATAGTCCTGGCAAGGACAGAGTTCTCCACTCTTCTTTCCAACAAAGAAGAACCCACTAGCTTGAGGTGATTTTGATTCAGAAATAAACCCCTTTGTTACGAACTGGGGTGGCATCACCAGCGACAGTGAAAAGACACAGTCGGTCTGCTGGGAGTTCTTACAATGTTCAAAAGAGAACAAGGTGAAGGTACGAGGAATGCGTTCCAAGTACGATCAAGGGTTCAGCCTCGAAGACAAGTCTAAGAGGTATCTGCGAGAATAGAGACTAAGGCTAAGGAGTGCTTAGACTTAGAGACAATTCAAGACGACTTAGGTTGGAGGCCTAAGCGAAGGAGATTCCAGGTAAAACCCAGTAAGATTAAAGTAAAGAATCTACTACAAGTACACTGTGCTTAAATAGACCAATATGTGCGCACAGACCAAGTAACCGTGAGATCATAACTGCGTATCCTAATAAGGAAGGCATGTATTGTACAGATGCGTTGAGCATATGAGTCAGAGTCATGTGACACGTCATACAAGAAAGGAAACAAAGGGGAAAATGAATAGGGGTACGTACAACTGTAACATTACCCCCATATTATGGTGAAAGTCACCAACTTTCAAACATCTCTATTGTCATCATAGACGGGGTCATAGTCATCATAGTTGGCAACGTCTTCATCAGCAGCAGATCCTCCTAGCATATAAGCCGCTTCCTCCTCTGCTACAGTTCTTGCCCGTCGACCTTCCTTTCGTCGTCGACGGTTAATAAGATACTGTTCCCACCTACGCAGTGCATCATAGAATCCATCATCCTTCCAGGTAAGCGTAAATGGAGGTTCCCCACGATGCTGAGGGCAATAAATGGATAGATGGGTAGGAGTGTGTCGCAGGCAAATTTGGCACTGGTAGTCAGGACAATTCTTTTGCCTATGTCCAGTGATACCGCAGGTTCGGCATTTCATGTTTTCGTCAGTGTTAGAGGTGGCCATGCGTAGTGGTGATGGTGAAATAATGGGTGTGGGGCTAGTGGACCGAGCACGCTTCTTCCCTTTCTGTCGCGTCATACGTTTTTAAGGCGAAGGTATTGTCGCGCCTAAGCTGCTTTTGCTGTTTGCTGGTTAGCGTGTACGCAGAGGTGGGGAGGTCTGGAGTAGTTCCTCGTTCAATAACCGCAAGAAGTTCGTTAGAGGACGAAGGGGAAGTGACGCCGAAGTCTTTAACTAGGACTGGTGAGACGGGGTCCATTGGACCAAATGATGACGGAATAGACATAGGGGGATGAATATGTAGATCACGAAGTCGGGGGCCAAGCGTTATCAGCTCAGTGACAGGGATCTTTAGTAATTTTGCGGCCTCACACTGCTCTTCTGTGCAAGGTTCATACAGCCACGCGGGATGGTCAAGAGAGACTATGACGGGAGATGGTAAGGTCGGTTTCTTGATAGGAGACGGGGTTCTGGGGGAGGCAAGGTTGGCTTGTGTTTGTTGTAGATCGGTAATGGCTTCTTCGACTAGGTTTCTGGCTGCTCTAGTCTCAGCGACTGATTGCTGGATGGTTTCGACGACTGTGTTGGTAAGCTGCCCGATTTCTTGAACAGCAGTGCATAAGCCAGAAAGGGCGTCAACACTAGAATACACACGTGAAGAAGAGGGTACTGGAATAGGAAGTGGCGTATCTTCCTGCGGAGAGGGGGTCGAGCAACACCTGCTCGACGTTCGGCCACGATGTGAATAGCTTCTTCAACATTGCTTTTAAAAGAACTGGGAAGCAACAGCATAGCGTAAGAACGAATATGTTTTTGAAGATGTAGGAAGCGTTGACGGAATGTAGGATCAATAGTTTCCTTAGCTGTGGCTTCAATGAGAGCGGCGGTGCAGATAATGTTGACGAGGAGGAGGGCCAGGAAGGCGCCTTTTTCTGTGAGGATTCTTTCAATTTCAAGGGCATGTCCTTCACATAGAAGGGCAGCTTCGATGTAAGAGGTATTGTCGATTTCTGTAGTGAGGGATCCGTAGTTTTCAACCTCAGAGTCGGAGTTGTCGTTGGCAATGGTAACGGGGGTGATGTAAGCAGTGGGGAAAGACATTTCAATGGTGGTAGTTGATCAAGTGCTGGTGCGAGTTGATTGACTGAAGGATAATCAGAGGGCGTGTTGCTTCTTATAAGCATTCAAGATTCGAGCGGAGTTCTTCAAGTTCTTTTCTGGGAGCCATTCATTATCTCCCGATGAATATCCTTTCCAGGAAACAAGATAACGTCGGCGAGTGCCGGTTCCTTTGTGAGAAAGGATTGCTTCTACTTCATATTCTTCTTCTTCTTCGATGATGTCAGGTGGTGGTTCGGGGAAGTTCGGCCCGTGTACATCTGTTTCGCTATAGGATGATAAGACAGAAGCGTGGAACGTGGGATGAATTTTCCACTGCAGAGGGAGTTTGAGTGTGAATGTGATGGGAGATAAGACATCAATGATCGGGAAAGGTCCGTATCGCTTTGGGGCAAGTTTCCTTGATGGGAGTTTGAGTCTAAGATTAGCGGCAGATAGCCAGACCTTATCTCCGATCTTCCATGGGGTGTACTTATCTCCTCTGGATCGTTCGGCCATTGTCTGCATTGCAATGTTATGACAGGCGATTGCTTCTTCTCTTATCTTCTGCAGAGATCGTACTCGATCTTCTGCTGCAGGGACGGATGAATCAGGGATAAGATGAGGAATAGCGCGTGGTTCATATCCCATCATCAGATAGAAGGGTGATGCATTCCTTGCATCATGTTTTCGGTGGTTATGGACAAATTTGGCGATTGGTAGATGTTCTACCCAATCTTCTGGATTGTTGCGGCAGTAGATATGCAGGTATGTTTCAAGTTCTTGATTTAGTCTTTCGGTTTGACCATCGGTCTGAGGGTGGTAAGCCATAGATGGAGCAATGACGTAGTCGAGAAGTCGGGCAAGTTCCTTAGAGAAGCGTGATAGGAATTGCGGGCCTCGATCTGAGATAACTTTGTCATGGAGTCCAAATCGTCGGTAAACATGTTTCAAGAATAGCTTGGCAATTCCTTCGGATGTGACGGTTTTCAAGCAAGGAATAACAATTACCCCCTTCGTAAGGCCATGGTTGACCACGACCATGATACTGTCAAACCCGCCAGAGACAGGGAGGTCGGTGATAAGATTGACAGAGACCTGAGAGAAAGGACGGGTCGCAGAGGAGGGAATCGGGGCAAGTGGGGGTCGAACGGGATGTGTATCCGCCTTCATTTGCTGACAAAGGGCGCAACCCTCAACGTATTTCCGAATGTAGGAGCCCATAGCGGGCCACCAAGCCTCTCGTTTAACAAGCTCTTCTGTTTTGAATCTACCGGGATGACCCGCGGTAGGATGATCATGATACCTTTTTAGGATATCAGAGCGATGCGCCGGTGGAATATAGGCGCAATTCTTAAAATAGAGGACGTTCTCCTCAATCTTCCAGTCAGAGAGTGCCGATTTCATAGGGGGAAGGCACACGCCATCAAGGGCATCAGACGCCGTCTTGAAGACAGGGTCGTCGAGGGGGTCAGAGGATGACAGCACATCCTTCAAGTCGGTGTCAATAAGACGAACAAATAGAGCGTCAGGGAGGAGAGTCTGGTCTTCGTTATTGTCTTTGCCGGAATCGTAGTCGGACCGGCGAGATAGTGCATCAGGTACTGCTAATTTAGTACCTGCAATGTGATGCAGTTCGATGTCAAAAATAGACAAAATCAATTGCCAACGTGCTTGGCGACAGGTAAGCTTCTGTGCACTTCTAAAGTACAGAAGATTCTTGTGGTCGGTGAATACCAGGACAGGGTGAGGGTTCCCTTCGAGATAATGACGCCATTCATTCAGTGCCCGGATCACGGCAAGGAGTTCCCGATCAAAGATCTGGTAATTGCGTTCTGCGGGGTTCAAAGACTGTGAGAGATATGCACATGGGTGGTAGATACCATTTTCATCAGTCTGCAAGAGAACTCCTCCGGTTGCTACGAGCGAAGCATCAGTAGCAATAGCAAATTGTCGGGACGGATCAGGGTTACGGAGTACCGGTTGGGATGTGAAGCGTCGTTTCAATTCCTCAAAGGTGTCCATACATTCAGTTGACCATTCAAAGGCCTTATCTTTCTTTGTTAAATCGATAAGGGGTCGGGCGATGTCAGAATAGTGGGAAATGAACGTGCGGTAGAAGTTGCAAAATCCTAGGAATGACCGAACATCTTTTACAGATTTCGGGACTGGCCATTCGGAGATTCCCTTGGTCTTGGCGGTATCCATAGCAACTTGTCTGGGGCAAATTATCATTCCGAGGTATTCTACTTCTTCTGCATCAAAGGTGCATTTCTCCAGTTTCAAGAATAGGTGTTCCTTCCGTATCTTCGTCAAAACCCGTCTTGTTCATTCATGATGTTCTGTCATAGTTGTTGAGAAAATGAGAATATCGTCCATGTAGATATCCATCTATCCTTCGTTAATTTCTTGCTGGAAGGTACGATTCATATATGCTTGGAAAGTTGCTGGGGAATTGCAGAGACCAAAGAACATGACGTTCGGTTCAAAAAGTCCGAATTCCGTAGTGAAAGCAGCTTTCCACCTATCATCAGGATGGATGCGAATATTGTTATAGCCGGACCGGATATCCATTTTCGTAAAAAACTGTGCATCGTGAAGGCGTGCGACAAGGGAAATGGGGAGTGGAAGCGGATATGCATTCTTGACTGTCCAATCATTAATGTAGCGAAAATCTTGACAGGGACGCAATTCTCCACTCTTCTTTCCCACAAAGAAGAAGCCACTGGCTTGGGGTGACTTCGATTCTGAGATGAATCCTTTCGCAATGTTTTCATCAATAAACGTTTTGACAGCAGCGCGTTCTTTTTCTGATAGCGGGTAAACCTTAGATGTACGGGGAATGAAACCGGGTTTAGTATCAATCCGATGATCAATACCAGGGCGTCCGGGGGGTAGTTTGTTCAATCCGTCTTTAGCAAAGACATCTGCGAAGTCGTGTAGATAGTCCGGGACCAATTTTTCGAAGGATTTCTTTTTCTTTTCCTTCTCATCCGTGGCGAATTCCTGAGCTTTGTTACTATATTTCGGAGGAGGAAGGGGAATTGTGGAGTAGGAGGAGGATTGTTCGAGTTGAGAAGTTCCATCACATGTCAAGGGTGTATCCATGGATACTTCTTCTATAATCCTCATGCTGACTCCATCGGTATCGTATTCCACAAGAAATTCTCCATCTCCTAGTTCATATGATGAAATTTCTCGCACTTCCGGTGCGTGCCAGACATCGTGCAGGGTGTTAAATTGGTCATCATCCTCTGTTGGAATCAACGAGGGCACAGGTTCTTCGTTATCGGGGATTTCTTCTACTGAAGCTGAAAGAGTTTTCGGGGGAACATAGAATTTGGATAATTTCGGTACATTGGTGTCTCGCCCAGGGATTTCCTCTTCAGCTTTCCTTTTTCCGTGTTTCTGTTCATCTATTGGTCGTTGCTCAATAGGTTCTTGTCTGACCCGATGCTCGGGTTTGGATTCATTCTTGCGCTTTTCCGCGCGGGGAATCGGTGATACTGATCTTGGCAGTTGGATGCGTGGAGTGGGGTCTGCAGTATGTGGCATTCGTACTTCTGGTTCAAGGTCTTCGGGGGCATCAATAGGAGAAGCGATGAAAGGTTTCGGAAGGCGGGAATGCTGCCATCTAGTGTGATGATTGAAGAGTCGGGGCAACCCGTTCTTCTTTCGATCCATATCTAGATCAATTTTGATCTCATCTGATTTCTCCGTCCGTGAAAGGATAAGTGTTTCAGCAGCCCAATCTATAATTGGGTTCATTGCTCGTAACCATGGAATTCCAAGGAGGATTTGATCTCTCCTTCCTAGCTTGGTGATGTTGAATTTTCCATACATGGTTCGTTCATCAATCTTGACTACTAGGAGACAGTAGTGTGTGATTGGTCCTCCTTTGATAAGAGTTCCATCTGCTGTAGTAACTCGAAACGGTGTTTTGAGTTTTCGTCGTGTGATTTGATGGAGTTTCACAAACTCTTTGGAAATGAATGTTCCCGCCGCTCCTGAATCGATGACGGCGGTGGTGTCGACGGATTTCAAACGAGTACGCAAGTGAAGGGTGATAGGGATGCAAAGTTCTTTTCTTTCACCTACAGCACGTACAAGTCTTAGTAATACACTGGGAGAAACATACGTTGAATCTTTGTTTCTCCAAGTTAAAAATCCTCGACAATCCGTCTCACGGTTTCTTTGTCTTCATCTTCTTCTCTGACTTCAGTTTGTCGGAGCGGGGTCTTCTTCTTTCTATCAGGACAGTTATGAATACGGTGTCCTGTCTTCTTGCATCCGAAGCATTGTCCCTTCTTCATGCATTCAGATCTCTCCATATTGGAGATTCAATCTATGACCATTGCATTGGAATCACGGTTCGGAATGTACTGTGCATTTCCATAATTCTTCTTCTTCTGTTGTGGAGCATGACGCGTCCTCATGGCTTGAAGGCGATGATAGGAATTGTCAATGGAAACGCATTGCAGCACAACGTCTCGAAATACTTCGGAGACATCTCCTAGTGCGAAAAGCTTTGTAAGGATACCCCAACTCAGGCCATCTTGGAAGAATTGGATCTTTGTTGCATTATCAGTGATATGAGCCTTGGCTGCAAGTGCCTCGAAATCAGCGATATAAGTGTGAAGATCTCCAGTTCCTTGTTTGAGATCCCTGAGTTTTGTGAGTGCGGTTCCTTTAGTATCCACTGGCTTGAAGGCTTCTTTAAAACTTTTCATAAAATCCACCATGGTTCCATAACCAACTTTTCGTCCGGAGGTGTCGGTTGATTGGGCATGGTCAAGGAACTGTTCCTTCCAAGATTTGGCATTCTTCTTGGTCATGAAGGATGATCTTCTGCTTGTCGGTGGTATAGAGCTTTTCATTGATGTCAAAGTGCAAGTTGCACGACTGGATAAACTCGCGAGAGTTATCGCGATCTCCATCAAACCTTTTGGTTGACCGATCTTGTATTCAAATTCTTTGGTCGTCATGGTTGATGATTCATCTGGTGAGTTATACTTTCTCGGTGCCT
Organism: Suillus spraguei; assembly: GCA_016800925.1. Classification (NCBI taxonomy): domain Eukaryota; kingdom Fungi; phylum Basidiomycota; class Agaricomycetes; order Boletales; family Suillaceae; genus Suillus; species Suillus spraguei. The sequence goes on from JABCPU010000177.1 coordinate 80,681, forward strand.
ACATGCGCTATCTTGCTGTCCGTTAGGGCTTGTCTTCTGTCAGGGGGCTTCCTCTTGACAATCTGCTCAGCGTACGCGTACGCTAGTCTGCTGATCTAAGCGATCAGGGTTCAGGGTCGAAGACTGGATAGTCGACGATCAAAATGGACTTTAATCTTTTGTTACGAACTGGGGTGGCATCACCAGCGACAGTGAAAAGACACAGTCGGTCTGCTGGGAGTTCTTACAATGTCCAAAAGAGAACAAGGTGAAGGTACGAGGAACGCGTTCCAAGTACGATCAAGGGTTCAGCCTCGAAGACAAGTCTAAGAGGTATCTGCGAGAATAGAGACTAAGGCTAAGGAGTGCTTAGACTTAGAGACAATTCAAGACGACTTAGGTTGGAGGCCTAAGCGAAGGAGATTCCAGGTAAAACCCAGTAAGATTAAAGTAAAGAATCTACTACAAGTACACTGTGCTTAAATAGACCAATATGTGCGCACAGACCAAGTAACCGTGAGATCGTAACTGCATATCCTAATAAGGAAGGCATGTATTGTACAGATGCATTGAGCATATGAGTCAGAGTCATGTGACACGTCATACAAGACAGGAAACAAAGGGGAAAATGAATAGGGGTACGTACAACTGTAACACCCTTAGCGATGTTCTCATCAATAAATGTTTTTACCGAAGTTCGTTCTTTTTCAGACAGCGGGTAAACCTTAGATGTTCAAGGAATGAAGCCAGGTTTGGTATTGATGCGATGGTCAATACCAGGTCATTCAGGGGGAAGTTTGTTAAGTCCATCTTTGGCAAAGACGTCAGTGAAGTCATGGAGATAGGATGGTACAAGTTCTTTGAATGATTTCTTCTTCTTTTCCTTTTCATCAATTGCAAATTCTTGTGCTTTGTTGCTATACTTTGGTGGGGGAAGTGAGACGGTAGAATAATTCAGGAGTTGTTCAAGTCGGGAAGTTCTGTCGCGACTTAGGGGTGTATCCATGGATACTTTGTCGATGATTCTCATGTGACTTCTGTCGATGTCATATTCAACCAAGAATTCTCCTTCTCCAAGTTCATAGGATGATACTTCTCATACTTCGGGGGCACTCCATATGTCATGCATCATATTGAATTGCTCATCTTCCTCAGCAGGTATAGTGGGCATCATGGGTTCGTCCTGATCAGGAATTTCTTCGATAGAAGCAGAAGAAGTTGATGATTTGGGCGGTACAAAGTATTTGGTTAACTTCGGAATATTATGAGCTTGTCCTCCGAGGTCTTCTTCAGTTTTCCGCTTTCCTTGTTGTTGTTCTTTGATTGGTCATTGCTCAACGGGTTTCGATGGTGGTCGAAACTCCAGTTCTGACTCATTCTTTCATTTTTCTACACGAGGAATAGGTGATGGGGGACGTGATGGTATCCTTACTCGTGGAGAGGTTTCATCGATCATAAGTTCATTAGGGATGTCAATCGTAGGAGCAACAATGAGTTTCGGAAGTTTTGAATTCTGCCATTTCTTGGTGTGGTAGGGGAATGTGGGAGGTAATCCATTCTTCTTCCAATCTGTATCCATGTCTTGTTCGATTTCATCAGACTTTATTGTTTGTGGGAGGACAAGTGTTTCGGCAGCCCAATCTATACTTGGGTTCATTGCACGCAACCACGGGATTCCCAAAAGAATTTGGTCTCTTCATCCAAGTTTAGTGATATTGAACTTTCCATACATGGTTCATTCATCAATTTTTACCACTAGAAGGCAATAATGCATGATTGGTCCTCCTTAGATAAGGGTTCCATCTGCGGTGGTAACTCGAAATGGTGTTTTGAGTTTTTGTTGTGTGATTTGATGGAGTTTCACAAACTCCTTGGAGATGAACATTCCTGCTGTGCTGGAGTCAATAATGGCAGTAGTGTTGACGGATTTTAAGCGAGTACATGAATGAAGGGTGATAGGAATATGAAATTCTTTTCTTTCACCTACAGCACGTACAAGTCTTAGTAATACATTGGGAGAAACATATGTCGAGTCTTTGTTTCTCCAAGTTAAAAATCCTCTACAATTCGTCTCACGGTTTCTTCTTCTTCTTCTTGAATTTCTTTGACTTCCACTTGATGGAGTGGGGTCTTCTTTTTCTTATCAGGGCAGTTACTGATGCGGTGACCTATCTTTCAACATCTGAAACATTGTCCTTTTCTCATGCATTCAGATCTTTCTGTGTCAGTGATTCGATCTATGACCATCGTGTTTGAATCACGACTAGGTGTGTAATGCGCATTTCCATAGTTCTTCTTCTTCTGTGGAGCGTAACATGCTCGTAATGCCTGAAGATGTTGGTGGGAGTTGTCGATGGAAACGCATTGTGATACGACATTGTGGAATACATCTGGGACGTCTCCTGGTGCGAATAGTTTGGTCAAGATGCCTAGGTTAAGGCCATCTTGGAAGAATTGGATCTTCATTGCATTGTCAATGATGTGGGCCTTAGCTGCAAGCGCTTCGAAATTAGCGATGAAAGTCTGGAGCTCTCCATTCCCTTGTTTAAGGCCTCTGAGTTTCATTAATGCAGTTCCCACAAAATCTACCAGTTCGAAAGCTTCATTGAAGCTTTTCATGAAATCTTTCATCATTCTGTAGCCAACTTTTTGTCCAGAAGAATCTATGGATTGAGCGTGGGTGAGAAATTGCTCTTTTCATGATTTGGCATTCTTCTCCGTCATGAAGGACGAAATGAAAATGATCTTCTGCTTGTCATTGGTATAGAACTTTTCATTGATGTCGAAGTATGCATTACATGATAGAATGAATTCCAGGGAAATTGTCATGATCTCCATCAAAAGCAGTTGGGAGACCAATTTTGTACTCAAAATCTTTTCTGGTGGTAGTAGTCATCATCATCATCATGAGTCGTCTGAGTGAGTTATGCTTTCTTGGTGCCTACATGCACGGTCTTGCTGTCCATTAGGGCTTATCGGGGTTTGAGGGGTTGAAGACTGGATAGTCAACAATCAATGTTACTTTAATCTTTTGTTATGAACTGAGGTGGCATCACCAGCGACAGTGATAAGACACAGCCGGTCTGCTGGGAGGTTGGACTACGTTCAAAAGAGAATGAGGACTACTACAAGGAAGTATTCCGAGTAGGATCAAGGGTTCGATCAAAGAGTCACGACTCTAAGATGATCGGTAGAATAGAGACTAAGTCCAAGGAGTGCTTAGACTTAGAGACGACTCAGATGACTTAGGTTGGAGGCTTAAGCAAAGGATATTCCAGGTAAAACCCAGTAAGATTAAAGTGCAGAATACAAGTGTAATACAATGTGCTTAAATAAGGCAATATGTGCGCACAGACCAAGGCAGTGGTGAGAATGTAAGTGCATATTCTTTAGAGGAGGGCAATTATAGTACAGACGGTTGAATGTATAAGTCAAGAGAGAGTCACGTGATATGTAAGACAAGAGCATAGAAGGAAGAATGAATAGGGGCGCATATGACCACCTGTTAGTGGGGGAAGGATATATCCAAACTGGCTTATTAGCCAAAAACCCTGATACATCATTCAGTTTAGCCATCCACTATGGCACTGCCCAGGTTGATGTATCCTTGGTGAATCCCAGGTATACATCATTCCCAGCATATTTTCACCCACAATATTCTGACACTCCATAGCTCCGCATTTTGGGCCACCTACTGTGGGAATTTCCCCACAACACCAAAAACATCGCCCATTCTGGGAACCTCCACAATATCAATTGTTCCCACACCCTCCCCACCTTACTGCAGCTTCACCACTACACCACAATAAGCCCCCCCTGTATCTAAGTAGTAGTTTGGTATAAATATGTATAATATAATGCAATAGACCGCTTTTTTTGTTTATTTGTATGTCTCCTCCTCCTCCAGGGGCCATTCAAAATAGGTTAGGGTATAGAACACTTTCGCAATTTTGCCTCTTTAACAGGGAAGTGTTCTAGGATGTTCAGACCATGTTTAAGAGTATATATGAAGAGATTCCCATCTTTATTTGACCCCCTGAAGCTCCCTACATCAATAAATATAGCATATATACAGGAAAATACAAATATGTTCTCATGTGTTAATTTATGGGTACAGAGCCTCTGAAACATGATTCCCATCATCTATCTAATGTTATGAACAATGTATCAGGAGCTCAGGACCATAGGATAAGACCTTGTTGTGTAGTGCATCCCCCCTCTCCTGATGGTTTACCTCCTGTGAAATTTTTAATTTTTTCCTGCAGGACCGAACCTCAAGGAGGGTGTGTGGTCTATTCCTATGTATATTTAGAGTATATCTATCAGGTAGATACTCCAAGAAACCTATAGTATTCTTCTACAGGAGCAACAACTTGACAAATCACATTTTTCACAAGTTTGATGTTTCTTACTACTCTACTCTTGCATTAATAATCATAACTGTTCATATATCCTTATAATAGCATATATACCTGCTTTTGATAACTAGGATCAGCTTAAAATAGGCCGGAGATTTGAGCTAGTGCATATACTTGCTATTTCTACTGATAAGGGACCTATGCCTTCAAATCATCGACATTTATTGATCAGACACCTCAAGTACATTTCACATATATTTAGTATCCTAGGACGAAAGTTACAGAAAGATCTATCCAGAATTGAGAACTGGAGAAGTGAAATAGATAAGAAATTGAGTGTGGGAAACTCCAAACACCCAAAACATCGAAAATGGTCAGTTGAGTAGTTGTCGGACTTTTATGCTAAGTCAACTCACTTTACACTACATCTCTTCCACCCACCCTTTACCCTCAGGGCAGTATGTAGTATAGGTTCCTTAGGTAGTCCACCATCTATTCTACACATTTTTTATAAAATATTTGACCTGTATCATATATAAATGTGACTTTGTGTGAACAGATGTCAATTGTCACTATTTACACATATGTTATTTTGCTTGTCATTCACTCAATCCTTGATATATCTTTCTAAAACTTTAAGGCTATCATTAGGGATATATGTGAAAGGCATCCCAGGCGTCTGATCACCGATAACACTCTTGATTACCATGTGGGCTTCTAATAAGTAGAAATACCTCCTTTACATCAGATCTCAAGTTTTCGCCCTATATCTGGCTGATCCTTAGCATAATAAATAAGTATACATGTATTACTATTGGTCTATGAGTAGCCTGGATGATAATAAGATGGTAAAGCACTTCAAACATATGAAAAATGTGATTTGTCTAGTTGTTGCTCCTGTAGAAGAATACTATAGGTTTCTTGGAGTATCTACATGATAGATATACTCTAAATATACATAGGAATAGACCACACACCCTCCTTGAGGTTCGGTCCTGCAGGAAAAAATTAAAAATTTCACAGGAGGTAAACCATCAGGAGAGGGGGGATGCACTACACAACAAGGTCTTATCCTATGGTCCTGAGCTCCTGATACATTGTTCATAACATTAGATAGATGATGGGAATCATGTTTCAGAGGCTCTGTACCCATAAATTAACACATGAGAACATATTTGTATTTTCCTGTATATATGCTATATTTATTGATGTAGGGAGCTTCAGGGGGTCAAATAAAGATGGGAATCTCTTCATATATACTCTTAAACATGGTCTGAACATCCTAGAACACTTCCCTGTTAAAGAGGCAAAATTGCGAAAGTGTTCTATACCCTAACCTATTTTGAATGGCCCCTGGAGGAGGAGGAGACATACAAATAAACAAAAAAAGCGGTCTATTGCATTATATTATACATATTTATACCAAACTACTACTTAGATACAGGGGGGGCTTATTGTGGTGTAGTGGTGAAGCTGCAGTAAGGTGGGGAGGGTGTGGGAACAATTGATATTGTGGAGGTTCCCAGAATGGGCGATGTTTTTGGTGTTGTGGGGAAATTCCCACAGTAGGTGGCCCAAAATGCGGAGCTATGGAGTGTCAGAATATTGTGGGTGAAAATATGCTGGGAATGATGTATACCTGGGATTCACCAAGGATACATCAACCTGGGCAGTGCCATAGTGGATGGCTAAACTGAATGATGTATCAGGGTTTTTGGCTAATAAGCCAGTTTGGATATATCAATATGACAGTATGGGCTGATACGACTGTAACAACAACAGACTCAAAATCTGTCTCTCTTAGACTGTGCAGGTTCAAAACCTGCCAACAACGAGGTTTTTTCTATCGGAACACGCCTTGACATTCACTTATGGATGGATGCTTCAGAAATTCATCACAACTGGTGTTAACGAAGTGGTTGCCACAACAGAATGAAAATCTGTTTCTCCAGCACCGTACAGGTTCGAAACCTGCCGGATGTATGTCTCTTTTCTCTCGTTAACAACGACAATGATTCGTAATTATTTAATAATTGCATCCATTACCATCACTTGCTGCTCGCTCATTCACACGCACGCTTATGATTATTCATACTGTACCTGCACCCTCCAACTCATGCATCCGAGTCTGTCTTTCTTTTTCGTCACGTCTCTCGTTCTGAGTCTCTAACACGTTTCCTCGATCTCCTACACTCCACCTCTGTCTCTGGTCCCTATAGCATATTCGCCTTGTGACCTAGTTCCTACTACGATCGAATGGCAGGTTTCTGGCAGGTGTCACAACGCGGGAAAGAGTGACACTTGTTACACACTATGTAGTAAATCTGTTTACCATATATATCTTGAACAGGTTCAGCCACACACTGAACCTAAATCTATGTTCTAAACGTCTTGCCGCTGTCAAATGTCAGTTTTTTATAAGTCCGCACGTCAAACTGACCCAGTTCTAGAATCAAATCATGTTCTAAACGCGCCTTCAAACACCGCGACGATGACACAAACCTCTGGTACGACACACTGGCAGATCAGTGTACGCACACTGACAACGATTCGGCGGAATGGTCGACTGCTATATATATTGCCCCCATCAACCCCTATGGTTGTGATAAAAGCTCGGTCATTGTACAGAGCTTGCCAGGGTGTATTAGCATGGGGATTAGGAAGTAGGTCACTTCAAGTAAGATTTGTTCTTCAAGTTCTTGCTTGCTGGCGTGCGAGGCCTTCACATTGTGATTCTTCGGCTCCTGAAAAAATGACTGCACCAAGCAACTGCAGCTATCCTATGCTCTGGTTATCATCTATCTCATCCTCTACCAGCTGAAGCATGTGACATAGTTGATGTTGTCGTTATCTATGTTTATGTATTCTAATCTAGAAGCATTTACTCTGCCGTTTTGAACATATTTTCTGAATGTTGATGTACTTGAACCGAATCTCCGACAGATAAGATTTAGAACGATATCTAGGATTCTAAATGCTGCGGGAAGTCACCCAGTAAGATCATCACCGTCATGGACGCACAGTTTTGCTTGCTTATTGTTGCTTATTGTATGTTTTGTCTATTATTCGCCTCTACCTACTGCAAAATTCTAATAGTCACTTGGCTTCCTCACAATAAGCTAAACTATGATTTATCAGGTATATGTCACAGTTCGCGCACGAAAAACTTCTTGTAGAATGTCATCACACCCTCCTAAACGCAATACAGCAATAAGTAATTTTGACCTCCTACCAGGGTAGAAGGAAATACGCACTTCATCAAAGGTTTGCTTCAAGCTGGGACGCTCCAGTATTCGGTTGGCATATTTCGTGAATTTAGTGAACTTAGGTCTCTTTAGCTCTTCACCCAGCTTAGACCCCATACCGACAGCGAATTTTCCTAAATCCATCAATCAGTGTCAACTTCTTCGGAAAAGGTGCGGCTACTCTACCTAGGTCAGTTTCGGTGACGATCCTAAGCCTTGCGAGGTGCGGACTAATGCAAGCATCTGCGATGGTGTAATGATCTCCAACTGCGAATTCTCTGCCCTCTTCGAGAAGTCCCTGAACAAATTCGATGCCCTTCAGGACATCCTCATATGAGCCGCGTCCATGGACGACGAAGTTGTAAAACGGCTCCTCGACGTGTTTAGTATTCGCATCAACGAAGAAACGGACTTTGGCACGTAAAACAGGATCCTTCGGTAACAGACCAGAATCTGGGTACAGGTCCGCCAAGAACTCAAGGATCACGTTCGATTCCGTGATTTTGGTGGACAAGGGCGAAGGATCTTCCGGGTCAACGATGGGTCCCCCATATGTCACAGTGGGCACCTATGGGATATCACAATCGGTGTCCGCAATACACACGTTATGATCATACATACCTTGCCAACGGGGTTCACTTTGCTACGAAACCACTCTGGTCTACTGAATATATCAACGTGGTGGCCCTTGTAGGGTACATTAGCTTCGGCAAGAGCTAGTTGGACCTGTCCATTCGTGTCAGAGACTCGTGAAATAGTGTCAGCAGTTAATTCACCTTTTGGCTATAGGGCGAGATCTATAGAATGATCGGTTAGACGCTCTATCGCTTCAATCTCATTGAGTTCCTCCTCACCTTGTTAAGGTATAGAGTCAGCTGTTCGGACATGATGTTGATGTTGATGTTGATGTTGATGTTGATGATGATGATTGAATAGGCTTTGGGTGACTTCAAGGCGAAAACGAATGCTCATATTTATACAGAAGCCAAGTAGAGCTCTTTGACCTCGTTTATCGTATCGCTTCACAGAATTTCGTCAATCAGCAATAGCCGTCCAGGCTGAATGATTTTTAGTCAGTTGCTGACTGAGATCTGCCTGCTGGTTCACGTTATGTAGATCAATATCACGAACTTTAAATCAGCAGTTTTGATTCTTGCTTACCATTCATGAGAATAAGTCACCTTATCGTGACAAAGGTACTTAAAGGTACCCGCAAGAAGCTACACACTGTATGGGCGCTAGCCTGAGGCTATGTAGGCCGAGGCTTCAACGTCGTCATTGAACATCTCAACTCCTGGCACATGGAATGTACTTGGTTGATTCTGGTCGTCCCTCGGTCTCAGTCATAGGGAGTAAGGTTATCATACGACAGAATGAACAAGGACAGGAAGATCCATTTAGATGATGTTCTCGAGCAATCTGGAAACGCTTGGCACTCTATTTTCGTCTTTGGCATCTCGGTCAGCTGATTAGTAATTGTTGTCTCCCGTTGTTCGGACTCATGCACCATGTCTATGGACTTGTTCTTTTGTCTCACTCCTTACAAAGGCGTCCTTTGACTTTTTCCTGATGGATCTATGCTCTAGCAGTTCTGGAAAATACTTGATTTACGGGGCGTTTGCTATAGATGTAACAGATGCTACTATGACACTACGTCTAACTGGCTGTGGCAAGTCTTACTCTCCAACTCGCGTTCAAGTTGTACTTCGCACAGCCAGATCTCTCTCGCGGGTGCGAACATTCGGAGGATCTTTTGTCGCGTTCTTCGTTTATGATGGTTATGTGAAATTCGGATAGTCGTCAACGAAGAACGAGGTAAAAGATATACACCGAGGTCCGAGTGTCGTTTACTTTCGCGATCGCTAATAATAAACATGAGCAATAGTTCTCCGTTCGCAAGCGAGCGGATTTCTTGTCATTGGCTGGTTCAGCAGTATTCAGCTTCCACGGCATCCATTATAACCAGACAGGTAAGTAATACCTTCCTTCCGAGCATCACTCCGCCATCTTCAGAGTCTCAGACACGCAGGACAAGTTTGACGCTACTTGTTGTGAGTCTGTGGTGACTTGTTCAGCATCAATCTACGACTCTCCCAACCTAAAGGTTGTGCGCGCAGACTATACGTTTGTATCCGACATCTCGACAGTCCTTCGTGGAAACAAAGCGGACGTCCTCATCTCTACTGTCACATTTGTTTTCGGAGGCGTAGTCGCACAGGACGTTCTCGCGGACGCTGCAAAGGAGGTGGGTGTGAAGCTGTTTGTACCCAGCGAGTTTGGCGTGTCACCGGTCTGGGTCATGAAAAGCATGCTTTCGCAGGTGATTGCAGCCAATAGTAACACTTTATGGTGTATATTCATCCTCCGTTCATAGCCTATGCAAAATCGCTTGAATTGACCGCTCTCCGTATCTATGTAAGTTTTCATTTGTTGTTTTACTCTTAGTATGACGCACTAAACACGATACGTCCATTAGAATGAATTGTTTCATGATTTGGTGTCCTGGCTCATTGAATGTATAGCTCGTACACGAAATATGTCAAATGCAAGCTACTACATGAATTGCGCAAAGGTTGTAATAGGCGCGTATTGGTGCATGCAAGGTATGTGTCAGATGTAAAGTGTGCGCATAACATGTGTTGAATGTAAAGTTCGTAGTATTCCTGCAATGCAATGCAGGCAACCGATCGAGCATGGTACGGCCCATGTACATGTCCAGCAGGAGGATGTTGAATCAACGTATAAGTCGGCGAAATTTACACTTGGCAGGTAAAACCCGTAAATGGGAATCTCCTAAGTCAGCATAGTCAGGATAACGTGACGTATGTCACCTGGCCTACCCAAAAAGTAAGCCTTATTAAGCTTGGGTGATGACGTACCTCACCAAGTTTAATCAGGTTCGGATTCAGTAAAACTCCAACATCAGCGATAAATCACGCCCCAAATGCCCAATTTATCCGTCAAAACCCTACGTAGAACCTGTACCCCGGACATGCCAAATGGTCGTAGAACCTGTGTAGCCAGAGGCTGGCCGGCTGTACTAAATTTATGGAGATATTACTTTCCTCATGAGTTCTCTGATGACCTGCCGCTGTGACGAACTTACAAGCGGCCGCTTTCATGGAGGCTAACCAAATCACACGCGAAACAAGCTTGTTACACGGTTGTTTATCCTACCCGCCAAACATTACACGTATTGGAACGTTGAAGTAGTAACAGAAGAATTCTCAGTCGTCCTAACTCAAAGTGAGGCTTATATCTCCTTCAACATGAATAAGGTCTTCAGTCTTCTTCCTCTAGTCCTCGTCATACTCGCAATCCTCGCAGGGCCAGCTGAGAACGCACAAGTTGTTCTTGGTAGGACTGACCATGTTCAAAGCGGTCCCTTTCATCTCCAGGACGCCGTAGAAGGCATCATCGACAAGGGCGAGGATAAAGTCCATCAATTGAATGAAAACGGGAAGCAATTCATCAAGCAACACGGTCTAACCTGTAAGTTCATATCCAATTGATCCGGTTTACCCTCACAGAAATAAACACCAGACGAGCTGGTTCAACACCCTCGATTTGAGGACTACAAGCTCAGGGTTAGGGAACCCAGTCTATGCGACCCTTCAGTGCAACAGCACTCCGGCTATCTCGATATCACCGATGACAAGCATCTGTTCTTCTGGTCGGTGATGCCCTCTTTTTTCTTCTTTCATTTTGAATTGCAAATCTTGTTTTGTCTTAGGTTCTTCGAGTCACGTAGCTCTCCGGAAGATGCGCCCCTTATGATGTGGCTTAACGGCGGCCCGGGATGTAGCTCGTCTATGAACCTTTTGTTCGAGCTTGGTCCTTGTAGTATTGCTGATGAGGGTGCTGGCACGATGTTTAACCCGTATAGCTGGAATACCTATGCGAACATCATCTTCCTTGATCAGCCTGTTGATGTTGGGTATTCGTACTCCGAGGATGGCAGTACCGTCGACTCTAGCCCCGTTGCTGGGAAGGATGTCTATGCTTTTATGCAACTCTTCCTCAACCGCTTCCCCAAATACGCTACTCAACCTTTCCATCTCGCTACAACGAGTTATGGCGGTACCTTCGTCCCGAACATTGCGAACGTCATCTACACAGAGAATCGACAGCTTCCTCTTTCGCCCGACGCTAAACTCGTGAAGATCAACCTTGCCTCTATGATGTTAGGCAATGGGATGACCGACGCCTCCGTTCAAATAGCGTCGATACCTGATTATCTCTGCAAAGGACCATATCCGGTGTACGATGACCCCGATGGTCCAGAATGCACTGCCTTGAGGAGACAAATGCCGCCTTGTCAAAGGCTGATCGAAGCTTGTCGCAAATATAACACTCGTTCGACCTGCGCACCTGCTGCGTTGTATTGCTACAAGCTTTACGCTCCCATCCATCGTATGTTTCATTGTCAAGAGATCTAATCGCACCTGAACTCGCCTTCAGAATCCGGTCTCAACCCTTATGATGCGCGTGTCAAATGCGATCCTGAGCAAGACAGCCCTCTATGCTATCATCAGATGGGTTGGGTCGAGACTTACTTAAACGATCCTGAAGTCAAAGCTGCTCTTGGCGTGAATCCGCAGCGCAACTTCGAGACCTGCAACATGGCTGTCTATCGGGCATTCATGCGTCAGGGTGATCCTATGCACGATACGCCGTTGTTACTGACGGATATGGTCAACAGTGGTATCAGGCTGCTAGTCTATGCTGGTAAGGCGGGTGAGGCTAAACCTTTTTATCGTACCAGCGCATTTCTAACGCCATTCTTACTTAGATATGATGTGCAATTACATGGTACGTGTGTCATCCTTTGGGTTTGTTTGTCACAAGCTCAGGTATATTTCAGGGCAACGAGCGTTGGGTGGGACAACTGAACAGCATCTTCTTTGATGAGTTCTCTGTGGCCAGCACTGAGCAGTGGATAACACTGGGTTCTGGAAAGGTCGCGGGGACTGTCCGATCTGCCGGTGGCGATGGATCTGGCGCTGGAAATGTCGCTTTCGTGACTGTTACGAAGCTGGGTGAGGAAATCCATACCTTCTCCTGTGTTTTCGATGATTAACTACTTATCTGCTCAGGCAATGGTTCCTCATGACCAACCTGAGGCGCCTTGGTGAGTGGTGGATACAAGTATCCAGGTCCATTCGCTCATACGTACACAGGACATGATGATGAGGTGGATCAAGAATATCCCGCTCACGTAACGTATAACGGAGGCAACAATCTCGCGTCGTTCGAGGGATTTGAGTCGAACGTTCATACCTGATGCGCTTGTATTATTAGATAATGGGCCTTACTTATCACACTTGTGAGCAACCTGACACTAGAGCCCTGATTGGACCGTTGGACACCTTCTCACTGCAACCGCATGTCACGTATAACGAATGTTGTCTAGAACGTCATTTCGATTGAACCTGCTCCTCACGTTTGGGTCGTGAGAATCAACCCCTGTATTCAACACGTACGACGCTCGAAGGATCCTCGATAAACCTTCGAGGATACGCCAAGTCCTAAAACAAAGTTAGTGCCATGTTCACAAACTAAATTTAGTTGTGATTGCAGTTGAAATGGTCATAATGCGACTTTTGTGGATCCCGACGATGTTCCTAAGTAATTCGACGCCATAATGCATACGCGTCCGGCTTGGAATCCATGCATTGGATGCGGTCGTTACGGCGAAGCTGCTGACTACTTTACTACCGCTGTCTACTCAGGCGCTTTCTCATCGAAATACATTCATTTGATATACGAGGAGTTGACCGTGGTGCGCCAAGATGGTACATACACAATGCTTTTCATAACTGAGTGCTTTGTTCAGCTCTTCGACTGAGATCTCGAGTTTTGGGTCTCGTTGCACACCAGAAACGGTGCCAGACATTCCTTTCGGCAGGTAAACCCGATGAAGCCCTCAAAGCACGATGGACACCATTGATAAATCTGCGAAGGCCAACTGCCTTGATTGGTCGAACGCAAGTTTTCAGTGACGTTACCCGAGGATACAATCTCACCCGCATTTCACTCAGCTTTTCACGGAACAACATAGCGCGCCTCTGTCTTACCAATGGAGATGCTGTCCTTGCTTCAGATAAATATGACAGGGCTATTAGCTTATACTCCACGGTGATCGACCTGGATTATACAATCAGATGTTATCTTTGCAAATGCAGCATGGCAAAGTTAGGTAAAATGCTATGGGAGGATGGATTTGTCGATCCACAAAAGGTGGAATGGCCTTTCACATTTTCATAGACCAATGTTGACTTTGGCGATGCATACCCACTTCGTCTACTTAACACCTTCACGGGTCTTTTGTGCGATTGAGTGGGACAGATAAATTCCTTCAAAATGAGTCCAGCGTACGAGGAGCTTCTTTCATCCACAACGAAGCATTCAGACCTCCAAACGGAACGCATCATAGATGTAGTGGGGATGTACTTCCGCTGCGTCCTGTGTCACACAGGTCGGAAGAGACGGAGGCACTGCTGCACGACATTCAGGATAAAGCATGGGCCCTAACTCCTTTCGTTCAGGGATGAGCGACGCTCGACAGAGACATCATCACGTGTCACTACATTGCAGAAAGACATCGCGTACTCGCTGTCTGGTATCTTCGGTGTTCACCTACCCGTGATCTATGGCGAGAAGAAGCAAACGCGCTGGGGCGTCTCCTGCAGGAGATTGTGGCTCGGTCAGGCGATATTACTGCCCTGAACTGGGTCGGACAATCGTCCGAGTTCAATAGTTGTCCTTCCAGCCGACACTATTTCATATACAACCCGCCATGCGACTACCATCATTGTCTGAAAATATGATTCTGACATTCGTTGCGAAACATTGTTTCTGTGGATTTAACTTGGAACTGTAAAACTGATCACCACGGACGAGTCGCTAATTCAGTTCGTACGGGCAGCGATGCTCACCGTTGCGGAGCCACTGTACAAACTATCGAAGTGAAATGAGAACGAGTGTTCTCTCAAACCACTTATCTGTAGAGATGAGATAAAGGATGGAGTGTCAGTGTCGTTGATACTGGAACCGCTGACAACCAAGACGAGACAACAAGATTATAAGGCATACGTGTAGAGTCCAAGAACAGAAAAGGCCATCAAATGTGGATGCGATGTTGAACATACACTTTCGTAACGTAGAGTTTAAGTCCGTAGGAACTTGTGCCTGCTGTTTTCTAGGCTGTGGGTCAATTTAGTCGATACTGTGACATACATATTAATTGGAAATCAGTGTAATGTACTTGTATACAGAATTAAACAGATGCCAGCATCATCCTAACAATGGCGAGATCTAGGCAATTCCAGACTGTAAATTAATTCTTGTGGTAATAAGGACCGAGAGGTTGTCGTCGTCGTCCTGAAGCAGGGATAGAGAAAATGCCAGAATCGATAGATTTATGCAGGTTGAGCATCAGCCGAGAAGTGAGAGTAACGGACATGCTTAAGGCATCGTCAAAACTTGATTCCTATTTATCGCATCAACCACTCACCAGCTAGTGAATGTAGCCATACACAGATTGCCATCGATGACACCCTGACCAACCATCAGGAAATTTTTAACCTACCTACACACATGCAAGTTATGCGCTCACTGATACAGACTGATTCAAGCAAGTTGTGAGCGCTTTGTAAACTCCACCAGGATGTCGACTCACGAAGTACAACACGATGTTCGGTATATTGCAGAGTGCCATGGCTCTGAAGGAATATTTGCCAATTAGACTCACTCGAATCACGACTTCGGTGGCATCCTCACCAAAATAATCGCACCTGCGCCCAGTTAATTTAATGTTTGTGATATGAATATAACAACAATTTACCATCCTGAAACATGACATCAAGAGCAGTTCTCCTGGTGACCACACGTAACTGCTGGAAAACTGGCGGTTTTACAAGCCCTACGAACTGTGAGGGTAAAGATGAGCAATTCGAAGGCAAACAAGGCAAGCATGCTAGGCCAAAACTGCAGATTGCAAAGTCATGACTTGGAGTTAGGTGACTCAAAATTCACTGACGAATAGATCTGCAGCGACTTTTGAGCAGACTCGCAGAATGGTGAGGATGATGACGTACGATTCCACTGAATATGCTCCGTAGCATCCAATTCCCGGCGAAGTCTTTAAATTTCCTGCATACTGTCCAATAGTTGCCGCCTAGAAACTATCAGTAGGTTCTAGTGGCAGAGCAAAATTCTATCGAAACATACACCTGCGCCTCCTGCAAGGACAATGAGGATGAATGAAATCCAAGCAAGCAGGTATTTGTTGCGATTGTAGAGAGCATAAGTGCGAATGATTAATATGATGAAAATTTTCAGTCGATGGATTCTACAGCAAAAAAATCGAACTCACCGCAAATGATGACTTGTTGCGAAAAAAACAAACAGCTGTCTACCTACCATGTATTTCCAGCAGCTAAGAGTTTGTTGAACGAAAGAACGAGTATTTCCAAAAGTAAGGAGTTCAAACCTCTGCGAAAATAAGTTGTGAGCCTGCTACGTCTACGTACACAATGAAATGATCGAACCTGATCTGGAATGGGCATGAAAGCAACAAATAAGCCATAGATATTACCGAGCAGTGCGAAATAACGATTGAGAAGAATGTCATGGCGGACAGTGCTTTCGGACGATGCCAAATGAAAATGATTTCATCTGTGAGAGTCGCCAGATGATCGTACATCAGAATACCTAGAATAATAATATTGCGTCATCGTACTGAGGATAAGGATTAAAAAACTCCAGTACTGTTTGCCACAAGGGTGACGAACGAGTGCGTCATCCTGGCAATTTGTAAATGTAATGTTGAGATCAGGATATGGACATGCAGTACTCACATCTGCTGTCTTTCGGTAGCATCCATCACGATGAAACTATGCAACAAACAGGAAGGGCGTGAGTGAATTGTTGACGATGTCTGAGAAGTAACTAGTATTATATATTACATTGGTGTGTGCAAACTTCGGAGGTACAAACACACGCAGTTAGCTCGAAAGATCATAGATGCGTGGATAGATTTTCCTCGGTCACACCGGTGAGTTATGAGCGCATAGCTTAATGGTTCGTTGACTAGGTGGTTGCACTATTCCTGCTGAAACGCATGGAATGGCCAGCCATTACAGATTATTGTCGCTGGCACAGCGCTGGCGTGGGCATGATGACATGTCGATCACGGGGATGAAATAACGTGCGAGATCAAAATCCAATTATGGACATTACAATTGCAATGTTTCCTTTGGAGCCTGTCCGGCATCCTTAGTGACCTGGCGTGGAGACGAGTGTAACATGACCCAAATCCTTTCTACAGGTCGGTTTTAGCCCGATCACCGCATCGGCAGATTCAGTGCTCTAGTTCTTTGAATTTACATGGATACCATGGTCTTTCCAGGCTAGATACGGAACTTCGGACCGGTCATTAAGAACTGAACTCTAAACGCAGGGCCAAGTTTAGAAACAAGTACTCACTGCGGATGACAATATCTTCTGGTTACTCGTGATAGCTGGTGCGTCCCTTTGGCGATAAGCCCCAGGCTGTTATTGGTGCACGTATTATAACCATATTGCTATCGTGCTGATGGATCCATACTAGTACTTAGCTTACGCTCGACGACTTCATACACAAAGCGTAGGTGATTGCGATACTGACAAAGTATTATATTTCAAAGGACAGAATTGTGCACGTAGATATGGGTCCGCGGGTACTCGTCAGGGCCGCTAAATATATGCCATTCATCGTACTACATGACGATTGGCTGCCTCTGGGAATAAAACGGTGATAACCGGATGCCTTGAGAGTTGTCGCTTTCATAGATTATGGATATGCGGTACGGCGATACGTTTCATTTCCGATGTATCCAATTCCGATGGCGGCTGATCAACCAAGCTCTTCAGTTGAGCAAAAAACTTGATTTTAGCAGGGAGCTATATGAAATGTTAGGAAAAGTAAGATTGTGAAAAGTGACATTATAATCCTGACCTGATATTGTGTCACAAGGCCAGACGTGCTAGGAACCACGAATAATAATGTCTCGCTTATATTCGCAGAGGTATCATTGACAGGACCTGCGGTAGTCGAATAGCAAAGCTTGAATGGCTGTAATCCAATGTTCTTGGTCGACGTCCGAGACGCTTTTGACGCGCCTGTTAATCCGGAGGTCTTAGATGGTCCAGTCGTGCCAGTCATCTGCAAAAGCGCCTTGTGAAGTATCTCCCAGTTAGATATGCCAACGAGACAGAGAAATCTTGGGCGGTGAAGAGCGAGCTTGCTGAGCAGGATAGGTACAGACGAGACGCGCTCCGAGCAGGATAGTTCTGATGCCTGAGATTTACACGTCAGCACACAGTTGAAAAGACGAGTACTAGTACTGTGACAACCTCCGTGGACGGTCTGTCAACTAGATCCGTCTACCGATTGAAACACATCAGTTTGAGCAGTAGACATGAGAAATGATGTTAAGCTGACCAAACCAATGTTGAATGTTTCGGGTAAGGAAGAATCTTCCGAGGGTGGCAGTAATCTAGGGGTGAACCCTAAAACTATGGGTGAGAGCTTCACTCTTGGTAATTGACGGAGATGACATACCAGATTGGTGAAGGCACTTCCAGAAGTGATTCGACGGGTGGGCAAAGTGGTGTCCTCTCTGTGCGGACATATAACCTGGGCTGAGTATGACATTAATATTACAGTGGCCTGTCAGAACCTTGCATAATCCAAAAGATATTCAGCCTACTTAATTCCACAGAAAACGACTACACAGAAAACCTTAGACGAAACTGGAATGATGAGACTATTACATACCATCGAGCCCGTAGGCTAGACAATCTGTAAGGGGTGATAGATGGGCATACGCTTCCGGTGGGGCATATCCTCGCTTGAGCTTTTTGGCAGTATTCTTGGACAGACTTGCATTGGGTGCCTTGCGCTTACCCTTTCCAGGTGACGTTGAACTCAGGGCATCAGCATCGTACTTTATTTCTGGCTTTCGGGATGTCACGACCGCAGCAACTCTGGAGGAACGTCGCATGGTTGGTAGGTCGGAACTGTGGGCCGTAACGACCGCTGGATCAAGCTGTGGTTGACATGGGGTTGGAATGTGAACTTTGTAACAGATTCCCTAAATTTCTTTGTAGCGGACGCCTCTCCGTCATTACAGTCTTCCTCGAAAGACATGTGGAGCAAATCCTAGTTGAAGATCCGGGTGAGGTGCTCGTGAGAAAATTGTATGAGAACTATATAACTTGGTTTCTACAGCCGCTGTATTCGAGTCACCCTTCAGGAACATCTAAAGACCGTACTAACTCGGTCACGGTAGTCTGGACCTTCAGTTGCTTCGGGCCTCTATGTACGGACTGTCACTGCTCGCATCCAAGTTCCAGAGACAACACCTCGACCATTATCTATCATGATTCATAACGGTTCGTGTACCCTCGATGGAGTCCTGATTTTCGGAAGTCGCATGATGCTACGTCCCTGCGTTCAGCGGTCCGAAGTGCTGTCTTATACGGTCGAACCTCCTCAAGAGATCGTCGTTTCCAAAAGTAAAAAGCCCCACATGACCTCAAGTATTCGATCCGATCCGATTTAAGTAACTCCCATGACCTAGTGTATCAGTCGGCGATAACATAGAAGTTGCTGAGAGTTGCCAATCGCAGTGAGGTCGGCACGAGGCAACGTGTTCGCCCTAGGCTCGATGCTGATGTAGCCCAAGTAGTAAATTGTAATTCATCATCATGATATATTTGAAACGGAGCCTTTGCTTTGTATCGAACCATACGTCTAAAGTTGACCAAACAAAGGGACTTCCTCCTTCAAGTTCAAGGTTTCATTATTTGTTGTTTGGTTCTCACTTTCTTTCTCTCACTTATACTTCAACATGCCACCTCGTGGACCACCTGGACAGACTCGTGAAGGAGGTGGTGGAGGCGGCGGCGGCGGCAGAGGTGGTCGTGGCGGTGGTCGCGGCGGCCCTCGTGGTGGACCACCTCCTCGCGGCGGCCCAGCTAGGGGAGGAGCAGTTCATGCTCCCACTGGTCCCGCCGCTCTGCCTGGAAGCCATGTTCAGGCCGTGGGGGTAAAACGACCTGGATATGGAACGGCAGGCAGAGCAGTGACCGTTTATTCGAACTTTTTCAAAATCAGTCTGCCGGAAAGTGTTATCCATCACTACGACGGTTGGTAGTGGCTCTTTTCAAATCTCGTTCATTTTTCTGATTTCGTCCATTTCTCTTTCTTGCCATCTAGTGGGTAAGTACTGAAGTTAATGATCATTTGTGTAACTTGCTGTTGATCATCGCGTCAATCTATGTGATCAGTGATCTCGCCTGATGAAAAGGTACTTCCGGCGCGCTTAAACATGGATTTAATTCACCACCTTCAAACTATCGACGCCGTCGATGTCTTTACTCCGCGAGCCGTTTACGATGGGCGAAAGAACCTTTTCGCCCCAAGGGAACTGCCTTTTGGTCCGCAGAATAGTCAAGAGGTGTGCTTATCCGATATGCTACTATACTCATCATTTACGTTTATATAGTTTGATGTCTGCCTTTCTGACGATCCTAATCGCGGAAGCCCCGGGGAGAACACGGGAGGCCGCGGTCCTAAGGTGTACAAAATAAGGCTAACGAAAGTAGCACAAATCAACCCTGAGTAGGTTTTTTCACTTCTCTAGACGTTATGCTACTAGAATTCGTCTTCGTTAGAGTGCTGCAACGCTTTATTCAAGGACAACAGTCACACGACAATAGCGTCCTGACCGCCCTGACAGTAGGTATTTTTGTGAGGGACACCTCAATCGCTGATTGACGTTACGATAGGCACTGAATGTTGTCGTCCGTATGGAACCGACGATGAAGTATCCTTTTAATGTTCGGTCTTTCTTCACCGATCGGGAGACTAAGGATATAGGATCCGGCCTTGTCTTATGGCGCGGATACTTCCAGTCGGTGAGGCCCGCAATCGGGCAGCTCCTCGTTAATGTCGATATCTCGACTGGAACGATGTATAAGTCTGGAGCACTTATGGATATCTGTCTCGAGTTCCTAGGTAGACCTGGGCAACCCACGTTGCTTAGCCCGCGAAACGGTTTGCCCGATCGGGAGCGAATACGTTTGCAACGGTTTATTTCAGGCATCCGTGTCAAAACGATATACGCCGGCGAGAACAAGACCCCTCGCGTCGTCAAGAAATTGAGCAGTGCAGGAGCTGCGGACCTAAGTTTCACCTTGCGGGATGGAACTAGTAGGACGGTGGCTCAGTATTTCCAGACGATCCTGAATCGTCCTTTGAGGTTCCCAAACAATCTCTGCATTGAGGTCAGTTGTTCGCAGTAGATCTCAAAACATCTCATCAGGTTTTGTAGGTTGGCAGCGGTGCCTTGATCCCTTTAGAACTGTGCACGGTTCCACCGGGTCAGATCATGCGGAAGCAGGTTCCTCCTGAAAAAACGAAGGACGTTCTAGAATTCGCTACAAAGCGACCCGAACACCGCCTTGCCAGTATCACAAACGGTCTTTCGGTATGACGTTCGTCCTTTACAGTGCACTATGCTCAGCAGTCGCGTTAGGTTCTCCAATACGGCCAGTCGGAATACGTGCGCCAGTTCGGGATGCACGTCGAAGATACTACTGGACCGCTTACAGTAACAGCCCGTGTCTTGCAACCGCCAAAATTGAAGTACGGTCAGGGCAGCGCGCAACCGACCATTGTCAGTATTAGTCTGCTTTGCCTTGTTGTGTACTCACCTTTTCCTGTTCCTTAGACACCAAGTAATGGCGCATGGAATATGTGAGTATTGTTATACGATATATTTTTGTTGCTCATAGGTTTTCAGGATCGACAAGAGATTCTTCAGACCTGCGTCTATTGACAGGTGGATCGTGGTGGTCTATGAGAGGCAGCAGCGGTTCAACCCACAGGCTGCACAGGATATGATTGACGGCATGCTGCGGAGTTTCAGAGACGTTGGTCAGTGGTTCATGCGACAATATCTTGGATCAAATTTTAACTCATTCCTACAGGTATCCGTATCACCGACGATAAGCCGATGGTAACATGGCAAAACGGGCAAGGCCGGATTGCGGACGTAAGTAGTATTCTGCGAAGACTGTTTGAATCTGACTCGAGCGCTTACTTCAGCAATTGCGTGCCGCTGGCACTGAGTGTTTCCAAAGGACGAAACAGCGTCCGCAGCTCATCGTCGTAGTCCTTCCCGAGAACGGCAATGACATTTACACTGCGGTTAAACAGTAGGTTTTTTGACATTTGTCTGGTATCAGTGACTCACGGCCTTTTGTGCAGTTTCGGGGATATTACAGTAAGACTACTTGATGGGCCTGCTACATGACGTCTGAAATTTTGACTTTAGGTCGGTGTCGCAACCCAGTGCTTAAAGAGTCAGAAGTGCTTCCGCGCAAAACCTCAGTATTACGCCAACGTCTGCCTGAAGTACGTAATTATTCATCGAACACACTGAATTTCGTTTTGATGAGTGTTACTCGTCACAGGGTTAATGTCAAGCTTGGTGGTATCAACACGATTCCGGATCCCCAGTCGGTCTCCGTCCTTACCGACCCTCGTAACCCTACTATTGTCATGGGTAAGTTTCATTGTTACATTACCCCATCTTGAAATCAAACAATCCACCAGGTGCCGATGTGATCCATCCTGCACCTGGTTCTGATGGTCGTCCATCATTCACGGCACTCGTTGGCAATGTCGACTCTGATACCGCCAAATACATCGCTACAAGCCGTGTTCAAGCGTCTCGTGTCGAGATCATCGAGGACCTTCAGGACATGACGAAAGTGAGTGTTTTTTTCGTATGGATTGCCGGCACTAATTGCGCACTCTAAGCACGTCCTGAGTATGTACATGAAGTATCGCCAATTCGCGGAGAAGAAGACGGGGAATCTTGCCCCCGCGCGTCTCATCTTTTACAGAGGTTCGTCACAGGAGCCATTTATACCTTTTCCATCTGCTGAGCATGCAACGTAGACGGTGTTTCTGAAGGTCAATTCAAGCAAGTTCTCGATTCCGAACTTAAGTCAATCAAAGGCACGTTCATATTACTTGAGGGACAGTTGAAATCTGATTACTTACCCAGACGCATGCGCGGAGTTGAAGATCAATCCGAAAATCACCATCATCGTGGTCGCGAAGCGTCACCACGTTCGCTTCTTCCCTAGTGGCTCAGGATCGAATGAACAGGATAAGAGCGGAAATTGCCTTGCGGGCACTGTAGTCGATCAGGTCGTTGCCCACCCCACGGAGTTCGACTGGTATCTGCAGAGCCATGGCGGTCTACTCGGTACGAGTCGCCCCGCGCACTACAATGTTCTCTACGACGAGAACGAATTCAGGTGAATTCACATTCGCGTTCCTATGTGGATTGTATGCTGATAATGGTTATGCATCTAGCGCCGATGGTTTACAGTCTCTATCTTTCGCTCTGTGCCATGTGTATGCACGGTCAACTCGGTCTGTTTCGATCCCCGCCCCTGTATACTGTAAGTCTATGCCCAAAATGACCACCGTCAACGATGTGACTAAACCACTCATCAGATGCCGATATTGTCTGCTCCCGGGCCAAAAACCACTACGACCCTCAAGGAAATGTGGATTTCTCTGATTCCGCGACTCAGCTCGACTCGGCCCAGGCTGAAGGCGCCTTGGAGGCGTACAAGCGTGGGTTTAAGCCTTTACATGCCAACATGGCAAGCTTGATGTACTTTTCTTGAACATTGTTACTTTGCCCGCCTAATAGCTCAAAGCAATAGTGTTACTTTACCTTTGCCTGTACGATCTTTCGTTTCCTTTCTCTTGCGGTCGTGTATAATCCAGTCTTTCTAGTCTCGTGATCTCGCACCTATCTCTGTAAAAATACAAAAAATACCTACGTTACGCGAATACCATTGTTACCCCCGTACTGTTTGACGTACTTATGTTGGGACTGATGACTGCGATTGTATTAATCTAATACCGCGACATTTGTCGCAGCATTGATGGGTTTGATAAAGACTGGTAAGATAGAGGTTCAAGTGCACTGGGTAAGTTTGAGATTATCAAGTGTTTCCACAACACAGGGTGGCATCAGTGAGACGATGTAGCACAACAGAAGGCGTCATTGCGCGCAACAAGTGGCTGGTAAAATCAAAGAGAGATTTAGAAAGAAATGTATCCATAATGTACTTGATTGGTGAGATGGACCGTAGAATTTACTTGGTAAAGACGCAAAGGAGTAAAGCTCCTTGTTCAGTTTCTGCACCTACTACTAGCGTCCGTCATCATATACACGAGTCATCTCCCGAGGAGAGTACAGGAAAGGAGTTGATCATCCATTCGTGAGCCCACGAACTTTTCCTATAGCCAAACCAGCGTCAGAGTCCTCCGCAACTTGCTTTCCGTGCGTATAGTCACAAGGTTAGGTGTCGTAACCTTGCGCCAACCAGCATATGGGTTACTAGGGTCAGGGCGAAGCAATACGCAGAGATGCTCCTGCTCTGGCTGAAGAATGCCATCTCCACTCGCATCGTAGCACCAGTAGTCCACAACTCCTGCAGTGTAGCTGGAGTATGCGTTGGTTTGGACGTCCTCGGTGCCAATCCTCTCGTAAACGGTCGCCTCCTCTTGTGATAAGTCAACAAGGAGCACTTGAATTTGCAACCCGCGCTTAGTCATGACGATGTTCCGATCGCCACGCCACACTGTGGACGGCAAAAGATCGTCGTTGCTGTCTACTGGATTGAGGGGAAGGTAACCTCTCGGCGACTCTGGGAATGCAGCACTGTCAGCCGAACTTGTTCCCGCCCAAGCGAAGATCTGCCATTCATCGCACTTGTGGATGATAGCTTCCATCAGCCTGTAAAACGCCCGTTTCCCCTCTCCATACGCTACCATCATGCTCACGTCGAAGATTCCGATGAGCGAATAAGCAATATCTTCTATGCGTGTAGTTGTCCGGGTGGAAGCCCACATCATTTTCTCATGGACGTTGTTTGTGCCCGGTTGGAAATAACGTAGGTCGTCGATAGGTATCCTCGTGGCGCGCGAGAGTGCAGCCACGACCTCAAAATTTTCTTTATCATTGAGGTCGCTGGTAAGCGGCTGCCAGTTTCTGACGTAAAACTTCATTCTCCATGGTGCAAGCAGCTCTTGCAGAGTCCACCCGCGGGTGAACCATACATCTTCGTGGAGATCGTCGATTGAGGTGGTATCAGAGAGGTATGCGATGCATATATGAGCATCACGATACCACTTAAACATCGACCGGATGGCTTCTTCGAGCTCAGTACTACTGTCCTTGTTGATGCAGCACGTATCGGACCATGCCAATCGGCACCCGAACTCCCCGGCTTTCTCGCAAAATTTCATGAGTTTTTCGTAACCGTATGGTTTAAAAGATTTCAAAATGTCGTAGAAGGTGGGTTCACCGCTGTCTAGCCAACGATGCGAAAGGACGGCGAATTTCAGAGTATCCTTGACGATATCTCTGATTGCGTCCTCCCTATGTGCTGTAGGACACGATTCCTTCAAATCGACGAGACGGCTGTGGATATCTTCCTCCGTGATCAAGGCGACCTCATTGCGGAATAGCCGCTTTACTTCGTTGCGACCGACAAGCCTTTTGTCTTTGTCTGGCACGTAAATGAGGTAGGTGGGCAATTCATTTTGCACATATGCACTGAATATGCGCATAACATCGGGGATCGCAGGTGCACCGGAAGAGACCTATCATAAACCATGAGTTGGGTGTGACAAAGTAAGAAGCAAGACTAACCGGGAGATCCGGGCCACTCTTGTCATTGGGATCTTTGGGTGGAAGCTTGACTCTAATGCCTTTGATACCCAAATTCGGTGGCTAGCAGAAGATTAGATATATAACATCAGCCGATACAATCTCGTACAGTTATCTGTCCGTGGGGAAAAATTTCGCGGACGTCATCGATGACCTCTCGCTTCAACTTGTGGAATTTTGCCTTTTGAGACACGTTTCTCCATAAGGCGATGTAATTTCCACCTTGGCAACGTTACGCTTACCTTGAGTGCCCTTTGGTCGTCGTCCTCCAAGGTAGCATCCATCACCTGGTGCACAAGGTCTTCGAAAAAATTACCCATTTCAGTTGGACCGAGGCGAATTGTCTGGTGAAAATTTCAAGCAAGAAAGGGAATGGTGGCCGAGTGCACTCCTTGTTATATGGTACAGGAGGCCTGTGATCTTGCGTATACAGCCCAAACCATGACCCTAAACCCGCAATGTGCCATGCTGTAGCATCGCCTGAGCATCGCGAAAGTTTCGAGGATTTGCTCATTGAGGTGGGCTTCGAATGGACCTCAGCCGGAAACTTTATCCAGAAACCTTAAGCTGCACCGTTTCGGGACGGCGTATTATTGGGAAGATAACCCTGGGTAGTACATATTATTTTGAAATTGAGCCGCATCTTTTAGTTATCGTCACATTGCAACACACCTTAGAAGTCACTGCCTTACCGCCCTATATGGTTATGCCCCAGATCTCCTGTAGCGTTGCGCACGAACCCTAGAACGTGTCCAGGCTGAGCTAGTCGTTTCGAGATCTGCACTGGGCGCTGTGCGATGAGACAGAAATGGAGAAGATGGTCCGTTGAGCTGAGTTCCGGTCCTTAACATATGTCAAGTGTTCTTAGCAGTTGCACCAGTCGGATTCTTGCGCGATCTCCACCAGCGCAAACAGCGCAAACCCAACACTCCGTCATGAACATAAGGCGAATGAGATAATGTTTCCACAGCTTGTTTCGCGAGCCGTAAAGCGTCCTCTCATTAAACCAAGATGCAAGCTTAAAGCATCTGAAAATCACAGATATCGTAACAACATAAACCCCATCCACAGAATAATATAAGCAGCCATACATGGTAGATGTAGATGTGCATACCAAAAAATAAAGCACACTCTTGATTACATTCCTACTCACGACTGAGCAGCATCTCGGCTAGCGAGGAATGCACCCATGTCTCTCGTTTTCCCTCTTGTGCCCGAAAGCCCAACGCTTGGAAATCTTCGTACATCCTCTCCCTCGATAGCATGTTTCATGCGCTCAGGCGGGATAGGTGATGCAACAACAGCTGGAGACGCAGATATGGACAGAGCGGGAGTATGAGGTGCCGTGGACTGTGACGCTGTCGAAGACGAGAGAGGCGAGAAGCGTTTTGACGTGCGGTTTTTTGGTTTTTTGGCTAGGTTGGGTAGCTGCATCTCAGTCTGTGGGTATGAGAGTGGAATAGTTTGGGCTAGCTGGTGATGGTTGTGATGTGAATGTGCATCTCCGTTGGAGACTGAAGCAGACGTCCGAGAGCGAGAGTCTGAACCCGAACCACTCCAAACAGATTGGCGTTTCCGAGTGTATAACTCCCCGCCGAGGTCAGCATCATCAATGTCCTCGGAACCTTCTCCCTCTCCTCCTATGGCTGACAATTCTCCCTGCCCCTGTACAGACGGCCCAGATTCATTGGCTAGCAGCGAGGATATCGCAGATTCTCCACTGCCTTGGAACCCCTCGAAATCACTGCCTTTTACAAGAGAACCACCGTTCAGTGAGAGCAGTGTAGACATGCGCTCTCGCTCCTTGCGCTCCCTGCGCCGTGCCTTCCTCTCTACTTTCCGCTGAGCTTCCTCATCACGTCTGCGCTGCTCAACTTCTGCGCGGTCTGGAGACGATAGGCGAGCAATAGTCGATGCATCTAGTGGTGCTGCATCCGAGTCTAGCGTGGATGATGACGCAGTGCCAAGTGCTCTCCCCCTCCATCCTTGTTCGTCTTCATCGTCCGAAAGGTAAATTGGTGGGCGGCCAAATAAGGTGTATCCGAAGAGTGTCAGCGAGAATGCAGGACGCTTTCGAGACTTTCTCCGGCCAGCACCGATGTTCGAGTGCAGGGAGATCGTTTCTACTTCTGTGTCAGTGTCACGCAAAAGCCCCTCGAGCTCGTTTGACGGCGACCTGTGGGTTCTGACATCGCTGCGGGCATTATCATTAGAGTTGACAGGCGCTATGCCACTAAAGCATGGCATGCACGAGGCCAAAGCAGCTTGTATGCTATCCTTGTAGGAGAAATTGTCTACAGCCATCAGTGTGATCCAGATAGTTGCGGTGATAGTGTGAGGGTGTGAGTTTTCCAGTGAAAATCTAGCACAAAGTATGTAGCCCAAGAAATAAGCTGCGCCAAGAGATCGTGGTCACAGTCGTACTAGTAATGAACTCCGCCGTGCCACAGGGTGGCAGAGCACACACATGTAACGTGACCACTGGTAATTTGACCTCAATTATTGATTCCGAATAGCACGAAAACTGCAAAACAACTTGAGTAGAAATACGACTGTCTTGTATAGTAAGTACTTCTTATTGAACTAAACTGTGAGTACATTATACAAGGCGAGTGAACTTCAAACCATTGACGAGAAGAAAAGGACAGAACAGAGACATCATGATTACTCCATACCAGCCGAATCAGGGTCGAGTAAGCTGTCACTAGGGGTTAGCTCGGTGAATTAAATCCACATGACAGGCTCACCTATACTGTTTCATTAGGGAACACTCACCACCGTTCTCCAGATCGATGTTGTACGAGTAAAAGTAGCCCTCGGACGAGATGACCATAACCTGCGGCAGCGTTCTGAACCAGACATGAGAAAACTAGGGCGGGAGCAAAGAAACACGCTTAATCATACCCGCTGAGCGCAACAATACATCTCGCTCCACTTGTTGGCAGTCGCAAGAACGCAAAGTCACGAGATGGTTCCCACATCTCAGTCAGTGTATTAGGGAGATAGCCCCCAACTGAATGCGACAGACTCTTGGTCACCTGCAGCGACCTGCGACGAAGACTCAAGCTGGATGACATCAGAAAGAAATTTTATACGGCGCAGGAATACGATCAACGTACGAAACACCGCTTTTCTTGCGCTCGTCAGCGAATGCTTCATACCCTCCATCCATCCCTGCAGACCCCTCCCTGCCGTCAATGGATTCGGGCGGGCTAGACAGGCCATCATTCTTCTTACTGGACGAGGACGACGGAGATTTTTGAGGGCCAAGTTTGAATATGTGCACAGTGTCATGTGCCGAGCTGACAGCAAGTAAAGATGACACCACATTAAAGTTGATCGAATATATCCGTGCCTCGCGGGTCCCCCGACGAAACTGATACAATTTCTCTGCTCCAGGGATGCTCCAAACCCGGATGACAGTACCCTTGTCGGATGCGGTCGCAAGCATAGTACCTGTCGAATTGATGGAAAGAAAAGATATTGGTGATTTGTGCGCCTGGATCACATTAGCGACTGTCAATGTGCGTGTGGAGAACAGGAGAACGTCGCCAGATTGGTGATTGGAGGATGGAGCCTGTGACGTGGAGGCTTGACTAGGCGATTGAGTGGTAGGGGAAGGAACAGGGGAAGGATATGCAAGGTAGGAGTTGTCAGCGGATGGTGAGAGGGCACATGTTGCTGGTACAGCTCAGCTGTAGATTATTGGTGAGCGGTAGGTAGCGCGCTCACCTTCTGGGTTGGGTGTAGTCTCTATAATGTGTAGAAGACGCATGTTGGATATGTCATAAATGTATATTTCGACTTCCAACACGATGACAAGGGTTTTCCTGTTCAGTTTGACAGCAAGGATGGAGGACGGGAACAGCAATTCGCAGATCATTGATTGTCGCTGTCAGTGTAAAGAGATGTCATTAGGCTTTGAAGAAACACCTTAAAGTAATATGCACCTTTGTATTGACAATCTGTAGTTTTCGTGGGCTAGACTGGGTTGATCAGCGGCACCGACTAGCGCAATGAGCGAAGTGCAGAAGAGCATTTCAACGATGCCACGTGCTCCGTCATCTAAGCATAAGATGTTCCTGTCACTTCAGTGTCCACAACACCCGTATAAATATGACAAGGACGCACTCATCGTGTAGACTCTCCCGAATGGATCACAATTTGTTATGCTGTAACCCCTTCGAGTTCCAACGGATATGCATCTAAAACACGATTCGAGAAAGCACTTCTTTATAGGTCTAAGACGCACGAGAAATCTTGGTTGAAGTTAGCAAAGAGCATATTGGCGTTCGACTTCTCTGCCATGGTAGCGGAATGAGGCGTAATGCACAGGCAAGCAGCACTACTACGTCGTGATTTGACATTTCATTGCAAATAGCTACAAACATTAGTGTGAGGTGGCACTTGCCAGTTGCCACTAGACAACACACGTCCTCAAGCTGAACTTTTGTACTCTCTCGATATGGAGCCGATACTGTTGATCGACGGAACGGAAGAGGGCGATCTATCCAACCTCAGTCCTCAGTCATCCGATTCAGAATATACATATACCGAACTCCGCCAGTTTGGCTTGCGAATCTACAAAGAAGTCTGGAAACAATTTTACGAATGGGAACCAGGGGAGTGCCGACAAATCATCCACGCTTTAGCTGGTCGACGTGTCCCTGGAGAAGGGGAAAAATATAATCAGATGATAGATCAGCTACTTGACCCCGGGGCCATTCAGGATTCAGAAATGTGGATCGACTCGGAGCACCCAAACCAACCTTTACTGGTAGTGACTCAGTACGATGCAGAGGGTCGAGGCATATCATACCAATTAGAGATAGAGGAGATATCTGTCGATTCTACTTTTAAGGCTCACCCTCCCTACGAGTCTTGTCCACCAGTCAATCAAAGCATTCGACTCCCGAGAGTGCAAGGGACAGTTGCGTTCATTCCGTATGGCGACGAGGAGAAATTCCCTGTCATGGAACATCTAGACCAGTTTCAGTCGTTCGCATGGGAAGAAGACTTTGATCCAGACTGTAAGCCACGATCAGTTGAACATGCTGAAACCGCCACTAGAGATTACATCCCCAGCGGAAATGATCCAAATCGAAACTGTCCGCCGACTATACAATACTTGGAATATCTCAATAAAGAACATTGATCGGATGCGCATCTTCCCACAATTACTTCATGAATCTTACAATGACGGTCTTCTATGGCAGATATCTCAGCGGTTAGCTCGCTTGATTCACGTCCTTGCGAGGACGCTCTCATTGTTTTATGCAGAGATTTCCTTCGTTGGCCCGGAGGAACTGAGGATGACATAGAGGGGGCCTGCTTCGAGCCTGCAGCTGATAATCTCGATGGGAGGTTGACATCCATTCTCAAGACATTTTGTCCAAACCTCAATTGTTTGCGAACTCTGTGCACGACCCATCGTATGTTCTACTCTATTTTTGAATGTATTTAATTCATGTGGTCTGCTAGTGCATCCTCAGTCCGGGTTGTTCGGGGCTGGTAAGCCGAAGATGACAAATCAAGGCATGCGACTCAGTGAAGGAAGGCCCTGCGGCGAAGAATGTTTCCGCCTAACAGACGAATCTTACATGGTAGCCATTGTTGTTGAGTACCTCACAACATTTATTCCTGATTCGTGTGGTCCTTAGGACAAAGTCTACTGGGAGAATGAATCCGATCTACAGACATTGAGAACAATCTTATCAATCTCACCCGATCTATTTCCTTGTCAGCTTGCGGATATCTGCTTTAAGCCTTGCCGAGAAGTAAACACGTCTACATGTAATCCATGCTGCCGATCTCACTTCTCCCAAGGTCTTTGTTCAACGATCTCACATATTTCCTGATCACATGGCATATGATGATGAGGAAAGTCATACAAAGAACAACAAAACAAAAAGAAAGACCCGAAAACCTCGTCTCATTTTTGGTACCCCAATAATGTTTCTGTTGGGTGACATGGATTCTGACTCACAATCAATTGCAGAAGAAGACCGTGATCATTCGTCATTCGTCCCGTAAGTTCCCTTGTATGTTCAAAGAGATGTGGATCATGGGATACTTTATGACGCAGCCTTGAGCCTTGCAAGCATAAGGGTTCCTGTGAAAAAGAACGGTGCGAATGCTCCCGTCGGAAACGACACTGCCAACTGGCTTGCCGGTGTGGTATAAATTGTCCGTATGGCCATAACTCGATTCGTGATATGGGTCGGGTTCTAAATGGCTTCAGGTGATCGTCAGTATCGCGGTTGCGAGTGCAAACGCTGCACTTTGACTTGCCCGTGCTATAAAGCCGACCGAGAGTGTTTGCCTGGGATTTGCGAGAAGTGCGATGCAAGGTAGCGTACAACATTTGAACACTGAGTGAAGTAGACTAAATTCCAGTTTAGAGGTCAGATTACGTTATAATGCGTTTATGCGCGTCACTTAGTGCAAATGAACTTTAATCAGGTGCAACTAACGACCCATGCATTAACACAAAGCTTCAGCGAAATGATATTAGTGTAAGGATTCTCGTCGTCCACAAATTATGCTCACCATTCGTCAGGCGGTCGAGATCAGGCGGGCTGAATACGGCCTAGGGGCTTTCGCGGTACAAGACATGAAACTTGGCGACTTCATCGGAGGTGATACCGTTTTGCAGGACATTGAAGTCTAATGGCTTATGTTTCTGTTTAGACTATGTCGGTGACATACTGACGGTTATCGATACTGAGAATGTAGAGTACGCCTTCACATTATTGAACATCGGCCGAAACGTCCTCACTTTATGCAGACGTGCTACCAAATACAGTGGTCGCAATTACTTTTTCGAATTCTCAGGCAAAAATTCAGAGGAGATGCTTGATGCTGGTCCAATCGGAAATGCTACTCGTTTCCTGAACCACACGGATTGTGAACTGGCCAATTGTGTAGCACGAGGTGAGTTCCAATATGAAGTTATCTACACCCGTCAGCTGAATGATATGCATTCGAGTTCTTCTTGTCAATGGGGAACATCACATCGGATTTTACACCAGTAAGATTTCCAGATGGTGTACTGGATCACTTTACTGATTGTATTATATGAAGCCAAGGCAGTGGCTCGTGGAGAGGAACTTTTCTTGTGGTACGGTGATACTTACTGGCTAGACAAGTAGACAATGTAGGAACATCAAGCGATTGATGGAGCGGGTTGGGTATTGGTTCTACAGTATACAGAACTATCATCCAAACATAAGATGTTCACATAACTGCTCACAACATTAATGTATTATTACACCCGAACCAGACATAACAAGGAGGCACTCAGTACTAATCAATCATTGCATAGACTCTCGAATGGATTGCAATTACGGGTTGGGTGTTTTTGGGTGTGAGGCTTAGGGAGGGGTACACATGGCACGGGTGATGTTTTCTGTTCAGCGTCGCTTAGTGGTTGTGAGATTTTCTTATTTTGGGGGGTGGAGGTTGGGATTCTCGATTAGTTGTTGGGAGGTGGAGTTGTGCTCGTTTGTCGTTTTTGGTGGTTGTATTTAGGGTGACGGTTGTTGGTTAGTGGGTAGGAGGGTCTATTGGGGTGGTGGGTGTAGCATTTTGGTTCTAAGTCTTGGG
The DNA here is from genome assembly GCA_016800925.1 of Suillus spraguei. Taxonomy (NCBI): domain Eukaryota; kingdom Fungi; phylum Basidiomycota; class Agaricomycetes; order Boletales; family Suillaceae; genus Suillus; species Suillus spraguei. The sequence goes on from JABCPU010000177.1 coordinate 113,684, forward strand.
CCAGCTGAGAGCTGAGAGCGTTCAGGTCGCTCAGCCTTGCCCGCAATTTGCGTGGGAAAAAACTACCATGGTCATGGTACTGGTTCAGCCCCCTCCTTAAAACTTTCAGCCATTCATATTAATATTGCTTGCGCCACCAAATCTCATAAACAGACAAAGCTCCAGGTTTTGGTTTGCATTCTTCTCCAAAAGCCGCGAATTCCATTTGGGCTCTACGTCTCTGGTGTGCTGCTGCTTCCTCAGCCTTGATTTCAGCCTTGGTCTTTGAGGTACCGGTCTTGTTCATGCGTAGAAGTTGAATGTTCGAAGGAATTATTTAATAATGGGATTCAAAGTAAAAATATAAGGTTCTGAAACGTTGTCAAATTCTTTCAGAACTCTACGGAACGTCGGCAGACTACGAGCGGAGTCTGAATTCGAACTTTGGTCCATGCGTACACCATGCCTCCTGTACGCCCTCGAGTACGACGTTCAGAGCGACTTCAGACACTAACTCAAAAACTCACTAGTCCACCAATAGCTATCCAAAATGCAACCTGTCCGTGGTACTAGGGGAAGGGGTGCAATTTCTCGTGGTACAAGGGGACGTGGGGTGGCTCCTACCTCAGCCAGCGCTGCCACATCTCACAGTGATACTCCTACCAGTGGTATCAGCAAGATCCGGTGGGAGACACCAAACTGCAATCGAACATCTGCGCTCGTGACGTACCTCAGAACCCATCCTGCCGACCGTCGGATATTATTTTATGAAGGAAGGAAATCTCACCATGATGATGGCCCTCCTTCTGGGAGTGACAAGGGCAAAATACACGCAGTAATCGCCAAACAGATATTTGAGAAGGACGAGATGTATCAGTTGATGTATGCTGAGGATCAGATGAAGTTCACACAGGCTGTGGGCAACCGTCTCACTTAGTATGTTTTTCATCTACTTCCTCCCCCCTTTTTATGTATATACTAAGTGCTACATTCAGTCTCAAGGGGAAGTATAAGACTCATCATGCATGCTTCAAGCAGATGGGTGCTGGAGTCAATCCGGATGAACCTGGTGCCGCAGTGAATCTACTAGGTACATTTTTTTAAAATAATAATTGAGTGAAACTAAATTAGTTGTAGTGCAAGTTTTAAATGATTTCCCGTGGTATGAAGATCTCGATGAAATCTGGAGAGATAACCCTGTGTATGCTGCTAAAACCTTCTCATCTGCTCCTGGTGCGGATTGCGCAGGGGGCCTTAAAGCCCTGACACAACAAAAGAGCAAAGGAAAAGGAAAAGCATCCCCCCCTCCTGCTCCTGATCACACTGAAGATTCAATGATCATGGTTGACGATGCTCCCAACACTCGTGATGATGCCCTTAACCCTCTTGAAGACCATCCTCCCGCTAACCCTCTCGAAGACCGTCCTCCCGCTTACCCTCTTGAAGACTGTCCTCCTGCTAACCCTCTCGAAGACTGTCCTCCTGCTAACCCTCTCAAAGACTGTCCTCCTGCTAACCCCCTCGAAGGCCATCCTCTCACCAACCCTTTGTGCAATGTTGACCTACCCTATGATACCACGGACCCTGTCATTGATGACTTCGCCATGGGTGACGAGCTCGATTACGACGAAAATGAGGATGTAGAGCATGAAGAAGCACCCCGGTCCCTCTCTAACAAACGCCCACTGTCTTCCCCCTCACCACCTCCTACGCACACCCACAACCACTCATCTTATGGAACGTTCAAAAGCCATGTCAGTCGTGTGATGGGCCATGGACCCATACACTCACCAAAATCGCCATCATCCATTGCATCATTGTCCATGAAGGCAGTGACACGCTCTACATCCTCAGGATTTCATCGCCATCTTCCTCCTCACGCCAACTGAGCACCACGCTCAAAGATAGCACTGCAAAAAAATCTCTCGGGAAGAATATTGGGTCGGAGGTTGGGAGTGTCCGTGGGCAAGTTGAGGCGCTAACTAACAACATGTCATATGTCTATACTGCAAAGGCGGCGGCATCAGAGTACAAGATTGCCAAGGTCAACGCTCTCCGTCAGGAACGTGACCTTGACTTCCAACGTGAGAAAGCTGACCTTGAACGCAATGAGGCCATCGTCGTACATCAGCGCTGTCAAGAGTCCAAGATTCTTGAGCTTCAAGTTCTCAAAGCTCAAGCTAAGGTTCACGCTGAGCGAAAAGCCACTCTTCAGCTCGAAATCGAGCTTATCAAATTGAAGGGAGGTGCAGCTGATTAGGGTAGGCTTCGTTGTCGTTGTCATCATCATTTGCTTCTGTTACACTAGTGGTTTGTCATTCTCTCGCATCTGGCATCTCGTGTCTTGCGCCTCATGTCTTGCATATTATTCTCCATACATATGTTTACATGCTTTCTGAACCCATATATGTTGTTACATGCTTACTCCTACATATGTTTTCTATGTACTACCAATATATTTGTTTTGTCAGTTCAACAAATACTCCATCAACTTTGCACGAACTTGGTGGCCAGGAGTACCTTGATATGAGGTGTCTCCAGCACCCACCTCATCTACATCATGGTCTGTGTCCACTGCAGGCATATAGGCCTGGAGAGCTGACTCTTCAGTGGTGCTCTTGATCCCACGATGCTCTTCAAACTGAATCACCATGTTGTGAAGGATGAGGCAGCACTGGACCCAGTAAGAAATATATGCAAGGTGTTTGTCATGCTGCAGTGGGTGTCGAAGTTCTCGAAGAGACTGAAAGCGATTTTTAAGAGCAGCAAATGCATGCTCTACCCGGACACGAACCTGAATCACCAAAAATAAATGGACACAAGAAAAAATCAAATAACACACATACTCTGGAAAGGGCAGTGTTGAATGCCTTCTGGTCACTGGTTAAAGCCCCATTGACAGGCTTCTTGAAAGGGGGGATGCACCATGGTTCTAATGGATAGGCACTATCTGCCCAGATCCAGTGGTCATCTCCAAGAAGTGTTGCATGATGATGGTAAATATGAGTAGATTGTTACGAACTGGGGTGGCGTCACCAGCGACAGTGAAAAGACACAGCCGGTCTGCTGGGAAGTTCTACAATATCCAGATAAGGATAAGGTGAAAGTACAAGGAACGCGTTCCGAGTATGATCAAGGGTTCGGCCTCAAAGACAAGTCTAAGAGGTTCTGCAAGAATAGAGACTAAGGCTAAGGAGTGCTTAGACTTAGAGACGATTCAAGACGACTTAGGTTGGAGACCTAAGCGAAGGAGATTCCAGGTAAAACCCAGTAAGATTAAAGTAAAGAATCTACTACAAATACACTGTGCTTAAATAGGTAGATATGTGCGCACAGACCAGGTAACCGTGAGAATGTAACTGCGTATCCTAATAAGGAAGGCATGTATTGTACAGATGCGTTGAGCATATGAGTCAAGTCATGTGACATGATATACAAGTAAGAAGATAAAGGGAAAATGAATAGGGGCATGTACAACTGTAACATTACCCCCTTATTACATTGAAAGTCACCGGCTTTCAAACATCTCTGTTGTCATCATAGATGGGATCATAGTCGTCATAGTTAGCGATGTCTTCATCAGCGGCACTTCCTCCTAACATATAAGCCGCTTCCTCTTCTGCTACCGTCCTTGCCCGTCGACCTTCTTTTCGTCGTCGGTGGTTAATAAGATACTGTTCCCACCTACGCAGTGCATCATAAAATCCATCATCCTTCCAGGTAAGCGTAAATGGAGGTTCCCACGACGCTGAGGGCAGTAAATGGACAGATGGGTAGGAGTGTGTCACAGACAGATTTGGCACTGATAGTCGAGACAATTCTTTTGCCGGTGTCCACGATGCCGCAGAGTCGGCATTTCATGTTTTCATTGGTGTTAGAGGTAGACATACGTAGTGGTGATGGTGAGATGATGGGTTTGGGACTAGTGGATCTGGCACGCTTCTTCCCTTGTTCCGTCTCATACGTTTTAAGGCAAGGGTGTTATTGCACCTGAGCTGCGCCTGCTGGGCAGAGTAAGAGTGTATGCTGATGTGGGAGATCAGGGTGTTCCTCATTCAGCAATCGCAAGGAGTTCGTCGTAGAAGAAGAGGAAGTGATACCGAAGTCTTTTACTAAAACTGGCGAACAGGATCCATTGGACCAAATGATAATGGAATAGACATGGGAGGATGGATGTGAGGTCACGAAGTCGGGGCCGAGTGTAATTAATTCAGTAACAGGGATTCCTAATCTTTGCAGCTTCACATTGTTCTTCTGTACAGGGCTCATATAGCCAGCGGGATGATCATGGGAGACTGTACAGGGGCGGTGAGGTGGTTGTTCGATGGGAGTGGGTTTGTGGAGAAGCGAGGTCGGCTTGCGTTTGTTGAGATCAGTAATAGCTTCTTCGACTAAATTTCTGGCTGCTCTGGTTTCAGCGACTGATTGCTGGATGTTTCGACGACTGTGTTGGTGAGCTGTCCGATCTCTTGGACAGCAGTACATAAGCCAGCAAGGGCGTCAAGACTAGAATACCTGCGCGAAGAAGAGGGTGCTGGATAGGAAGTGGCGTATCTTCCTGCGGAGAGGGAGGTCGAGCAACACCTGCTCGGCGTTCGGCCACGATGTGAATAGCTTCTTCAACATCGCTTTTAAAAGAATCGGGAAGCAGCAGCATAGCGTAAGAACGAATGCGTTTTTGAAGATGTAAGAAGCGTTGGCGATATGTAGTGTCTGTGGTTTCATTGGCAGTGGTTTCAATAAGGGTGCAGTACGGATAATGTTGACGAGGAGGAGGCCAGGAAGGCACCTTTTTCTGTGAGGATTCTTTCGATTTCAAGGGCATGTCCTTCACATAGAAGGGCGGCTTCAATGTAGGAGGTGTTGTCGATTTCGGTGGAAGGGTTCCGTAGTTTTCAGCATCAGAGTCGAGTCATTGTTGGCAATGGTGACGGGGGTGATGTATGCAGTGGGGAAAGACATTTGAATGGTGTTAGTTGATCAAGTGCTAGTGCGAGTTGATTGACTGAAGGATAATCAGAGGGCGTGTTGCTTCTTATAAGCATTCAAAATTCGAGCGGAGTTCTTCAAGTTCTTTTCTGGGAGCCATTCGTTATCTCCCGATGAATATCCTTTCCAGAAACGAGATAGCGTCGGCGAGTGCCGGTTCCTTTGTGAGAAAGAATTGCTTCTATTTCATATTCTTCTTCTTCTTCGATGATGTCAGGTGGTGGTTCAGGGAAGTTCGGACCATGTACGTCTGTTTCGCTATAGGACGATAAGACAGAAGCGTGGAATGTGGGATGGATTTTCCACTGTGGAGGGAGTTTGAGTGTGAACGTGATGGGTGATAAGACATCGATGATCGGGAAAGGTCCGTATCGCTTTGGCGCAAGTTTCCTTGATGGGAGTTTGAGTCTAAGATTAGCGGCAGATAGCCAAACCTTATCTCCGATCTTCCATGGATGTACTTATCTCCTCGGGATCGTTCGGCCATTGTTTGCATTGCAATGTTATGGCAGGCGATTGCTTCTTCTCTTATCTTCTGCAGGGATCGTACTCGATCTTCTGCTGCGGGACGGATGAATCAGGGATAAGGTGAGGGATAGCGCGTGGTTCATATCCCATCATCAAATAGAAGGGTGATGCATTCCTTGCATCATGTTTTCGGTGGTTGTGGACGAATTCGGCGATTGGTAGATGTTCTACCCAATCTTCGGGTTGTTGCGGCAATAGATGCATAGATATGTTTCAAGTTCTTGATTTAGCCTTTCAGTTTGACCATCAGTCTGGGGTGATAAGCCGTAGATGGAGCGATGACATAGTCGAGAAGTCGGGCAAGCTCCTTAGAGAAGCGAGATAGGAATTGCGGACCTCGATCTGAGATGACTTTGTCATGGAGTCCAAATCGTCGGTAGACGTGTTTCAAAATAGTTTAGCAACGCCTTCGAAGTGATGGTTTTCAAACAAGGGATAATAATTACCCCCTTCGTAAGGCCATGGTCTACCACGACCATGATACTGTCAAAGCCCCAGAGACAGGGAGGTCAGTGATAAGATCAACAGAGACCTGAGAAAAGGCGAGTGCAGAGAGGGAATCGGGGTAAGCGGGGGCGAACAGGATGTGTATCGCTTTCATTTGCTGACAAAGGGCGCAACCCTCAACGTATTTCCGAATATAGAGCCCATAGCGGCCACCAGCTTCCCGTTTACGAGTTCTTCAGTTTTGAATCTACCGGGATGTCCCGCGGTAGGATGATCATGATACCTTTTCAGGATATCGGACGATGTGCCGGTGGAATATAGGCACGATTCTTAAAATAGAGGACGTTCTCCTCAATCTTCCAGTCAGAGAGTGCTGATTCATAGGGGGAAGGCACACGCCATCAAGGGCATCGGACGCTGTCTTGAAGACAGGGTCGTCGAGGGGGTCAGAGGATGATAAACATCCTTCAGTCGGTGTCAATAAGACGAACGAATAGAGCGTCAGGGAGGAGGTCTGGTCCTCGTTATCGTCTTTGCCGGAGTCATAGTCGGGCCGGCGGATAGTGCATCAGGTACTGCTAATTTAGTACCTGCAACGTGATGCAGTTCAATGTCATAAATAGACAAAATCAATTGCCAACGTGCTTGGCGACGGGTAAGCTTCTGTGCACTTCTAAAGTACAGAAGGTTCTTGTGGTCGGTGAATACCAGGACGGGTGTGGGTTTCCTTCAAGATAATGCGCCATTCGTTCAATGCCCGGATTACGGCAAGGAGTTCCGATCAAAGATCTGGTAATTGCGTTCTGCGGGGTTCAAAGACTGTGAGAGATATGCACATGGGTGATAAACACCATTCTCATCAGTCTGCAAGAGAACTCCGCCAGTTGCTACGAGCGAAGCGTCGGTAGCAATAGCAAATTGTCGGGAAGGATCAGGGTTACGGAGTACCGGTTGGGATGTAAGCGTCGTTTCAGTTCTTCGAAGGTGTCCATACATTCGGTTGACCAATCAAAGGCCTTATCTTTCTTTGTTAAATCGATAAGAGGTCGGGCGATGTCAGAATAGTGGGAAATGAACGTGCGGTAGAAGTTGCAAAAGCCGAGGAATGACCGAACATCTTTTACAGATTTCGGGACTGGCCATTCGGAGATTCCCTTGGTCTTGGCGGTATCCATAGCAACTTGTCCGGGCGAATTATCATTCCGAGGTATTCCACTTCTTCTGCATCGAAGGTGCATTTCTCCGGTTTCAAGAACAGATGTTCTTTTCGTATCTTCATCAAAACCCGTCTGTTCGTTCACGATGTTCTGCCATAGTTGTAGAGAAAATCAGGATATCGTCCATGTAGATAACCATCCATCCTTCGTTGATTTCCTGTTGGAAGGTGCGATTCATGTATGCTTGGAAAGTTGCTGGGGAATTGCAGAGGCCAAAGAACATGACGTTCGGTTCAAAGAGGCCGAATTCCGTAGTAAAAGCAGCTTTCCAGCGATCATCGGGATGGATGCGAATATTGTTATAACCGGACCGATATCCATTTTCGTAAAGAACTGTGCGTTGTGAAGGCGTGCGACAAGGGAGATAGGGAGTGGGAGCGGATAGGCGTTCTTGACTGTCCAATCATTGATGTAGCGATAATCTTGACAGGGACGCAATTCTCCACTCTTCTTTCCCACAAAGAAGAAGCCACTGGCTTGGGGTGACTTCGATTCTGAGATGAAACCTTTCGCAACGTTTTCATCGATAAACGTTTTGACGGCAGCGCGTTCTTTTTCCGATAGCGGGTAAACCTTAGACGTGCGAGGGATAAAACCGGGTTTAGTATCATCCGATGATCAATACCAGGGCGTTCGGGGGTAGTTTGTTCAATCCGTCTTTAGCAAAGACGTCTGCAAAGTCGTGCAAATAGTCCGGGACCAATTCTTCGAAGGATTTCTTTTTCTTTTCCTTCTCATCCGTGGCGAATTCCTGAGCTTTGTTACTGTATTTCGGAGGAGGAAGGGAATTGTGGAGTAGTTGGGAGTTGTTCGAGTCGGAAGTTCCATCATGTGTAAGGGGTGTCCATGGATACTTCTTCTATGATTCTCATGCTAACTCCATCGGTATCATATTCCACAAGAAATTCTCCATCTCCAGTTCATAAGAGGAAATTTCACGACTTCTGGTGCATGCCAGACATCTTGCATGTGTTGAATTGGTCATCATCCTCTGTTGGGATCAACGAGGGCACGGGTTCTTCTTCATCGGGGATTTCTTCAATTGAAGCTGAAAGAGTTTTCGGGGGAACATAGAACTTGGATAGTTTCGGTACGTTGGTATCTCGTCCGGGATCTCTTCTTCTGCTTTTCTTTTCCATGCTTCTGTTCTTCTATTGGCCGTTGCTCAATAGGTTCTTGTCCGCCCGATGCTCGGGTTCGGATTCATTCTTGCGCTTTTCTGCCGGGGAATCGGTGATACTGCTCGTGGCAGTTGTACACGGGAGTAGGGTCTGTAGTACTGGCATTTGTACTTCTGGTTCGGATCTTTAGGAATAGAAGGGATACGAGGGATTTCGGAAGTCGGGAATGTTGCCATTTCTTAGATGATTGAAGAGTGGGGCAATCCATTCTTCTTCCGATCCGTATCCATATCAATTTCAATTTCATCCGATTTCGTTGTTCGGGAAGGACAGTGTTTCAGCAGCCCAATCTATACTTGGGTTCATTGCTCGTAACCATGGAATTCCCAGAAGGATTTGATCTCTTCTTCCTAGTTTGGTGATATTGAATTTTCCATACATGGTTCGTTCATCAATTTTGACCACTAGGAGACAGTAGTGTGTGATTGGTCCTCCTTTGATAAGAGTTCCATCTGCCGTAGTAACTCGAAATGGTGTTTTGAGTTTTCGTCGTGTGATTTGATGGAGTTTCACAAACTCTTCGAAATGAATGTTCCTGCTGCTCCTGAATCAATACAGCGGTGGTGTCGACGGATTTTAAGCGAGTACGCGAGTGAAGGGTGATAGGGACACGAAGTTCTTTTCTTTCACCTACAGCGCGTACAAGTCTTAGTAATACATTGGGAGAAACATACGTCGAATCTTTGTTTCTCCAAGTCAAAAATCCTCACAATCCGCCTACAGTTTCTTCGTCTTCTTCTTCTTTGACTTCGGTTTGTCGGAGCGGGGTCTTCTTCTTTCTGTCAGGACAATTATGAATGCGGTGTCCTGTCTTCTTGCATCCGAAGCATTGTCCCTTCTTCATGCATTCGGATCTCTCCGTATCGGAGATTCGATCTACGACCATTGCTTGGAATCACGATTAGGGATGTACGTGCATTTCCATAGTTCTTCTTCTTCTGTTGTGGAGCATGACGTGTCCTCATGGCTTGAAGACGATGATGGGAATTGTCAATGGAAACGCATTGCAGCACAACGTCTCGGAATACTTCTGAGACATCTCCTAGTGCGAAAAGCTTTGTAAGGATCCCCAATTCAGGCCATCTTGGAAGAATTGGATCTTCGTTGCTTTCGGTGATATGAGCCTTGGCTGCAAGTGCCTCAAAGTCAGCGATATAGGTGTGAAGATCTCCACTTCCTTGTTTGAGGTCTTCTGAGTTCTTTGTAATGCAGTTCTTTGGTTCATCCACATTGTTGGACAATGTGATTTTATGAAAAGCTTCAAAGAAGCCTTCGACAGTGGATACCAAAGAACGCACTACAAACTCAGGACTCAAACAAGGAAGGAGATCTTCAACCTACATCGCTGACTTTGAGGCACTTGCAGCCAAGGCTCATATCACGATAAGCAACAAGATCCAATTCTTCCAAGATGGCCTGAATTGGGGATCCTTACAAAGCTTTTCGCACTAGGAGATGTCTCAGAAGTATTCGAGACGTTGTGCTGCAATGCGTTTCCATTGACAATTCCCATCATCGTCTTCAAGCCATGAGGACACGTCATGCTCCACAACAGAAGAAGAAGAACTATGGAAATGCACGTACATCCAATCGTGATTCCAACGCAATGGTCGTAGATCGAATCTCCGATACGGAGAGATCCGAATGCATGAAGAAGGGACAATGCTTCGGATGCAAGAAGACAGGACACGCATTCATAATTGTCCTGACAGAAAGAAGAAGACCCCGCTCCGACAAACCGAAGTCAAAGAAGAAGAAGACGAAGAAACTGTAGGCGGATTGTGAGGATTTTTGACTTGGAGAAACAAAGATTCGACGTATGTTTCTCCCAATGTATTACTAAGACTTGTACGCGCTGTAGGTGAAAGAAAAGAACTTCGTGTCCCTATCACCCTTCACTCGCGTACTCGCTTAAAATCCGTCGACACCACCGCTGTATTGATTCAGGAGCAGCGGAACATTCATTTCGAAGAGTTTGTGAAACTCCATCAAATCACACGACGAAAACTCAAAACACCATTTCGAGTTACTACGGCAGATGGAACTCTTATCAAAGGAGGACCAATCACACACTACTGTCTCCTAGTGGTCAAAATTGATGAACGAACCATGTATGGAAAATTCAATATCACCAAACTAGGAAGAAGAGATCAAATCCTTCTGGGAATTCCATGGTTACGAGCAATGAACCCAAGTATAGATTGGGCTGCTGAAACACTGTCCTTCCCGAACAACGAAATCGGATGAAATTGAAATTGATATGGATAGGATCGGAAGAAGAATGGATTGCCCCACTCTTCAATCATCTAAGAAATGGCAACATTCCCGACTTCCGAGATCCCTCGTATCCCTTCTATTCCTAAGATCCGAACCGAAGTACAAAGCCAGTACTACAGACCCACTCCCGTGTACAACTGCCACGAGCAGTATCACCGATTCCCCGCGCAGAAAAGCGCAAGAATGAATCCGAACCCGAGCATCGGTCGGACAAGAACCTATTGAGCAACGGCCAATAGAAGAACAGAAGTATGGAAAAAGAAAAGCAGAAGAAGAGATCCCGGACGAGATACCAATGTACCGAAACTATCCAAGTTCTATGTTCCCCCGAAAACTCTTTCAGCTTCAATTGAAGAAATCCCCGATGAAGAAGAACCCGTGCCCTCGTTGATCCCAACAGAGGATGATGACCAATTCAACACATGCAAGATGTCTGGCATGCACCAGAAGTACGTGAAATTTCCTCTTATGAACTTGGAGATGGAGAATTTCTTGTGGAATAGATACCGATGGAGTTAGCATGAGAATCATAGAAGAAGTATCCATGGACACCCCTCACACATGATGGAACTTCTCGACTCGAACAACTCCCAACTACTCCACAATTCCCTTCCTCCTCCGAAATACAGTAACAAAGCTCAGGAATTCGCCACGGATGAGAAGGAAAAGAAAAAGAAATCCTTCGAAGAATTGGTCCCGGACTATTTGCACGACTTTGCAGACGTCTTTGCTAAAGACGGATTAAACAAACTACCCCCGAACGCCCTGGTATTGATCATCGGATCGATACTAAACCCGGTTTTATCCCTCGCACGTCTAAGGTTTACCCGCTATCGGAAAAAGAACGCGCTGCCGTCAAAACATTTATCGATGAAAACGTTGCGAAAGGTTTCATCTCAGAATCGAAGTCACCCCAAGCCAGTGGCTTCTTCTTTGTGGGAAAGAAGAGTGGAGAATTGCGTCCCTGTCAAGATTATCGCTACATCAATGATTGGACAGTCAAGAACGCCTATCCGCTCCCACTCCCTATCTCCCTTGTCGCACGCCTTCACAATGCACAGTTCTTTACGAAAATGGATATCCGGTCCGGTTATAACAATATTCGCATCCATCCCGATGATCGCTGGAAAGCTGCTTTTACTACGGAATTCGGCCTCTTTGAACCGAACGTCATGTTCTTTGGCCTCTGTAATTCCCCAGCAACTTTCCAAGCATACATGAATCGCACCTTCCAACAGGAAATCAACGAAGGATGGATGGTTATCTACATGGACGATATCCTGATTTTCTCTACAACTATGGCAGAACATCGTGAACGAACAGACGGGTTTTGATGAAGATACGAAAAGAACATCTGTTCTTGAAACCGGAGAAATGCACCTTCGATGCAGAAGAAGTGGAATACCTCGGAATGATAATTCGCCCGGACAAGTTGCTATGGATACCGCCAAGACCAAGGGAATCTCCGAATGGCCAGTCCCGAAATCTGTAAAAGATGTTCGGTCATTCCTCGGCTTTTGCAACTTCTACCGCACGTTCATTTCCCACTATTCTGACATCGCCCGACCTCTTATCGATTTAACAAAGAAAGATAAGGCCTTTGATTGGTCAACCGAATGTATGGACACCTTCGAAGAACTGAAACGACGCTTCACATCCCAACCGGTACTCCGTAACCCTGATCCTTCCCGACAATTTGCTATTGCTACCGACGCTTCGCTCGTAGCAACTGGCGGAGTTCTCTTGCAGACTGATGAGAATGGTGTTTATCACCCATGTGCATATCTCTCACAGTCTTTGAACCCCGCAGAACGCAATTACCAGATCTTTGATCGGGAACTCCTTGCCGTAATCCGGGCATTGAACGAATGGCGCCATTATCTTGAAGGAAACCCACACCCGTCCTGGTATTCACCGACCACAAGAACCTTCTGTACTTTAGAAGTGCACAGAAGCTTACCCGTCGCCAAGCACGTTGGCAATTGATTTTGTCTATTTACGACATTGAACTGCATCACGTTGCAGGTACTAAATTGGCAGTACCTGATGCACTATCTCGCCGGCCCGACTATGACTCCGGCAAAGACGATAACGAGGACCAGACCCTCCTCCCTGACGCTCTATTCGTTCGTCTTATTGACACCGACCTGAAGGATGTTTGTCATCCTCTGACCCCCTCGACGACCCTGTCTTCAAAACAGCTCCGATGCCCTGATGGCGTGTGCCTTCCCCCTATGAAGTCGGCACTCTCTGACTGGAAGATTGAGGAGAACGTCCTCTATTTTAAGAATCGTGCCTACATTCCACCGGCACATCGTCCGATATCCTGAAAGGTATCATGATCATCCTACCGCGGGACATCCCGGTAGATTCAAAACTGAAGAACTCGTTAAACGAGAAGCCTGGTGGCCCGCTATGGGCTCTATATTCGGAAATACGTTGAGGGTTGCGCCCTTTGTCAGCAAATGAAAGCTGATACACATCCTGTTCGACCCCCACTTCCCCATCCTCTCTGCGACTCGCCCTTTTCTCAGGTCTCTGTCGATCTTATCACTGACCTCCCTGTCTCTGGGGCTTTGACAGTATCATGGTCGTGGTAGACCATGGCCTTACGAAGGGGGTAATTATTATCCCTTGTTGAAAACCATCACTTCCGAAGGGATTGCTAAACTATTTTTGAAACATGTTTACCGACGATTTGGACTCCATGACAAAGTCATCTCAGATCGAGGCCGCAATTCCTATCTCGCTTCTCTAAGGAGCTTGCCCGACTTCTCGACTACGTCATTGCTCCATCTACGGCTTATCACCCTCAGACCGATGGTCAAACTGAAAGGCTAATCAAGAACTTGAAACATACCTACGCATCTATTGCCGCAACAACCCTGAAGATTGGGTAGAACACCTACCAATCGCCGAATTCGTCCACAACCACCGAAAACATGATGCAAGGAATGCATCACCCTTCTATTTGATGATGGGATACGAACCACGCGCTATCCCTCACCTTATCCCTGATTCATCGTCCCGCAGCAGAAGATCGAGTACGATCCCTGCAGAAGATAAGAGAAGAAGCAATCGCCTGCCATAACATTGCAATGCAACAATGGCCGAACGATCCCGAGGAGATAAGTACATCCATGGAAGATCGGAGATAAGGTTTGGCTATCTGCCGCTAATCTTAGACTCAAACTCCCATCAAGGAAACTTGCGCCAAAGCGATACGGACCTTTCCCGATCATCGATGTCTTATCCCCATCACGTTCACACTCAAACTCCCTCCGCAGTGGAAAATTCATCCCACTTCCACGCTTCTGTCTTATCGTCCTATAGCGAAACAGACGTACACGGTCCGAACTTCCCCGAACCACCACCTGACATCATCGAAGAAGAAGAAGAATATGAAATAGAAGCAATTCTTTCTCACAAAGGAACCGGCACTCGCCGACGCTATCTCGTTTCCTGGAAAGGATATTCATCGGGAGATAACGAATGGCTCCCAGAAAAGAACTTGAAGAACTCCGCTCGAATCTTGAATGCTTATAAGAAGCAACACGCCCTCTGATTATCCTTCAGTCAATCAACTCGCACAGCACTTGATCAACTACACCATCGAAATGTCTTTCCCCACTGCTACATCACCCCGTCACCATTGCCAACAATGACTCCGACTCTGATGCGAACACTACGGAACCCTTACCACCGAAATCGACAACACTCCTACATTGAAGCCGCCCTTCTATGTGAAGGACACGCCCTTGAAATTGAAAGAATCCTCACAGAAAGAGGTGCCTTCCCGCCCTCCTCCTCGTCAACATCATCCGTACCGCCGCCTCATCGAAGCCACAGCCAAGAAACACAGAATCTACATATCGTCAACGCTTCCTACATCTTCAAAAACGCATTCGTTCTTATGCTATGCTGTTGCTTCCCATTCTTTTAAAAGCGATGTTGAAGAAGCTATTCACATCGTGGCCGAACGTCGAGCAGGGTTGCTCGACCTCCCTCTCCGCAGGAAGATACGCCACTTCCTATTCCAGCACCCCTTCTTCGCGCATGTATTCTAGTGTTGACGCCCTTGCTGGCTTATGCACTGCTGTCCAAGAGATCGGACAGCTCACCAATGCAGTCGTCGAAACCATCCAGCAATCAGTCGCTGAAACCAGAGCAGCCAGAAACTTAGTCGAAGAAGCCATCACTGATTTACAACAAACGCAAGCCGACCTCGCTCCCCCGAACCCCATCTCCTATCGAACAACCGACTTCACGCCCCCATCAAGTCTCCATGACATCCCGCTGGCTATATGACCCTGCACAGAGAACAGTGTGAGCTGCAAAAATTAGGATTCCTGTGCTGAATTAATACACTGGTCCTCGACTTCGCGACCTTCACATTCACCCTCCCATGTCTATCCGTCATCATTTGGTCCAATGGATCCTGTCTCGCCAGTCTTAGTAAAAGACTTCGGCATCACCTCCCTTCTCCTCTAACGAACTTCTTGCGTTGCTGAACGAGGACTACTCCTGACCTCCCACTCCGCATACACCTACTAGCAACAAGCGCAGCTTCACGCGACAACACCTTGCCTTAAAACGCATGACACGAAGAAAGGGAAGAAGCGTGCCAGATCCACAGTCCCAAACCCATTATCTCACCATCACCATTACGCATGTCCATTCTAACACTGATGAAAACATGAAATGCCGATCTGTGGCATCTCGGACATCGCAAAAGAATTGTCCGACTATCAGTGCCAAATCTGTTGCGACACGCTCCTACCCATCTGTCCATTTATTGCCCTCAGCGTCGTGGGAACCCCGTTTACGCTTACTTGGAAGGACGATGGATTCTATGATGCACTGCGTAGGTGGGAACAGTATCTTATTAACCGTCGACGACGAAAAGAAGGTCGACGGGCAGGACTGTAGCAGAGAGAAGCGGCTTATATGTAGGAGGAAGTGCCGCTGATGAAGACTCGCTAACTATGACGACTATGATCCCGTCTATGAGACAACAGAGATGTTTGAAAGTCGGTGACTTTCAATGTAAAAGGGGGTAATGTTACAGTTGTACGTGCCCCTATTCATTTTCCTTTGTTTCTTACTTGTATATCATGTCACATGACTCTGACTCATATGCTCAACGCATCTGTACAACAATGCCTTCCTTATTAGGATACGCAGTTACGTTCTCACGGTTACTTGGTCTGTGCCACATATTGGCCTATTTAAGCACAGTGTACTTGTAGTAGATTCCTTACTTTAATCTTACTGGGTTTTACCTGGAATCTCCTTCGCTTAGGTCTCCAACCTAAGTCGTCTTGAATCGTCTCTAAGTCTAAGCACTCCTTAGCCTTAGTCTCTATTCTCGCAGAACCTCTTAGACTTGTCTTTGAGGCCGAACCCTTGATCGTACTCGGAACGCGTTCCTTGTACTTTCACCTTGTCCTCTTCTGGACATTGTAGAACTTCCCAGCAGACCACTGTGTCTTTTCACTGTCGCTGGTGACGCCACCCCAGTTCGTAACAATCTACTCATATTTACCATCATCATGCAACACTTCTTGGAGATGACCACTGGATCTGGGCAGATAGTGCCTATCCATTAGAACCATGGTGCATCCCCCCTTTCAAGAAGCCTGTCAATGGGGCTTTAACCAGTGACCAGAAGGCATTCAACACTGCCCTTTCCAGAGTATGTGTGTTATTTGATTTTTTCTTGTGTCCATTTATTTTTGGTGATTCAGGTTCGTGTCCGGTAGAGCATGCATTTGCTGCTTTAAAAATCGCTTTCAGTCTCTTCGAGAACTTCGACACCCACTGCAGCATGACAAACACCTTGCATATATTTCTTAACTGGGTCCAGTGCTGCCTCATCCTTCACAACATGGTGATTTCAGTTTTGAAGAGCATCGTGGGATCAAGAGCACCACTGAAGAGTCAGCTCTCCAGGCCTATATGCCTGCAGTGGACACGACCATGATGTAGATGAGGTGGGTGCTGGAGACACCTCATATCAAGGTACTCCTGGCCACCAAGTTCGTGCAAGTTGATGGAGTATTTGTTGAACTGACAAAAACAAATTATTGGTAGTACATAGAAAACATATGTAGGAGTAAGCATGTAACAACATATATGGGTTCAGAAAGCATGTAAACATATGTATGGAGAATAATATGCAAGACATGAGGCGCAAGACACGAGATGCCAGATGCGAGAGAATGACAAACCACTAGTGTAACAGAAGCAAATGATGATGACAACGACAACGAAGCCTACCCTAATCAGCTGCACCTCCCTTCAATTTGATAAGCTCGATTTCGAGCTGAAGAGTGCTTTTCGCTCAGCGTGAACCTTAGCTTGAGCTTTGAAACTTGAAGCTCAAGAATCTTGGACTCTTGACAGCGCTGATGTACGACGATGGCCTCATTGCGTTCAAGGTCAGCTTTCTCACGTTGGAAGTCAAGGTCACGTTCCTGACGGAGAGCGTTGACCTTGGCAATCTGTCTCTGATGCCGCCGCCTTTGCGTATAGACATATGACATGTTGTTAGTTAGCGCCTCAACTTGCCCACGACACTCCCAACCTCCGACCCAATATTCTTCCCGAGAGATTTTTTTGCAGTGCTATCTTTGAGCGCGGTGCTCAGTTGGCGTGAGGAGGAAGATGGCGATGAAATCCTGAGGATGTAGAGCGTGTCACTGCCTTCATGGACAATGATGCAATGGATTGATGGCGATTTTGGTGAGTGTATGGGTCCATGGCCCATCACACGACTGACATGGCTTTTGACGTTCCATAAGATGAGTGGTTGTGGGTGTGCGTAGGAGGTGGTGAGGGGGAAGACAGTGGGCGTTTGTTAGAGAGAGGGGACCGGGGTGCTTCTTCATGCTCTACATCCTCATTTTCGTCGTAATCGAGCTCGTCACCCATGGGAAGTCATCATGACAGGTCCGTGGTATCATAGGGTAGGTTCACATTGCACAAAAGGGTTGTGAGAGGATGGCCTTCGAAGGGTTAGCAGGAGGACAGTCTTTGAGGAGGGTTAGCAGGAGGACAGTCTTCGAGGGTTAGCAGGAGGACAGTCTTCAAGAGGGTAAGCGCGGAGGACGGTCTTCGAGAGGGTTAGCGGAGGATGGTCTTCAAGAGGGTTAAGGGCATCATCACGAGTGTTGGGAGCATCGTCAACCATGATCATTGAATCTTCAGTGTGATCAGGAGCAGGAGGGGGGGATGCTTTTCCTTTTCCTTTGCTCTTTTGTTGTGTCAGGGCTTTAAGGCCCCCTGCGCAATCCGCACCAGGAGCAGATGAGAAGGTTTTAGCAGCATACACAGGGTTATCTCTCCAGATTTCATCGAGATCTTCATACCACGGGAAATCATTTAAAACTTGCACTACAACTAATTTAGTTTCACTCAATTATTATTTTAAAAAAATGTACCTAGTAGATTCACTGCGGCACCAGGTTCATCCGGATTGACTCCAGCACCCATCTGCTTGAAGCATGCATGATGAGTCTTATACTTCCCCTTGAGACTGTGTAGCACTTAGTATTACATAAAAAGGGGGAGGAAGTAGATGAAAACATACTAAGTGAGACGGTTGCCCACAGCCTGTGTGAACTTCATCTGATCCTCAGCATACATCAACTGATACATCTCGTCCTTCTCAATATCTGTTTGGCGATTACTGCGTGTATTTTGCCCTTGTCACTCCCAGAAGGAGGGCCATCATCATGGTGAGATTTCCTTCCTTCATAAAATAATATCCGACGGTCGGCAGGATGGGTTCTGAGTACGTCACGAGCGCAGATGTTCGATTGCAGTTTGGTGTCTCCCACCGGATCTTGCTGATACCACTGGTAGGAGTATCACTGTGAGATGTGGCAGCGCTGGCTGAGGTAGGAGCCACCCCACGTCCCCTTGTACCACGAGAAATTGCACCCCTTCCCCTAGTACCACGGACAGGTTGCATTTTGGATAGCTATTGGTGGACTAGTGAGTTTTTGAGTTAGTGTCTGAAGTCGCTCTGAACGTCGTACTCGAGGGCGTACAGGAGGCATGGTGTACGCATGGACCAAAGTTCGAATTCAGACTCCGCTCGTAGTCTGCCGACGTTCCGTAGAGTTCTGAAAGAATTTGACAACGTTTCAGAACCTTATATTTTTACTTTGAATCCCATTATTAAATAATTCCTTCGAACATTCAACTTCTACGCATGAACAAGACCGGTACCTCAAAGACCAAGGCTGAAATCAAGGCTGAGGAAGCAGCAGCACACCAGAGACGTAGAGCCCAAATGGAATTCGCGGCTTTTGGAGAAGAATGCAAACCAAAACCTGGAGCTTTGTCTGTTTATGAGATTTGGTGGCGCAAGCAATATTAATATGAATGGCTGAAAGTTTAAGGAGGGGGCTGAACCAGTACCATGACCATGGTAGTTTTTTCCCACGCAAATTGCGGGCAAGGCTGAGCGACCTGAACGCTCTCAGCTCTCAGCTGGCCCAAGACTTAGAACCAAAATGCTACACCCACCACCCCAATAGACCCTCCTACCCACTAACCAACAACCGTCACCCTAAATACAACCACCAAAAACGACAAACGAGCACAACTCCACCTCCCAACAACTAATCGAGAATCCCAACCTCCACCCCCCAAAATAAGAAAATCTCACAACCACTAAGCGACGCTGAACAGAAAACATCACCCGTGCCATGTGTACCCCTCCCTAAGCCTCACACCCAAAAACACCCAACCGTAATTGCAATCCATTCGAGAGTCTATGCAATGATTGATTAGTACTGAGTGCCTCCTTGTTATGTCTGGTTCGGGTGTAATAATACATTAATGTTGTGAGCAGTTATGTGAACATCTTATGTTTGGATGATAGTTCTGTATACTGTAGAACCAATACCCAACCCGCTCCATCAATCGCTTGATGTTCCTACATTGTCTACTTGTCTAGCCAGTAAGTATCACCGTACCACAAGAAAAGTTCCTCTCCACGAGCCACTGCCTTGGCTTCATATAATACAATCAGTAAAGTGATCCAGTACACCATCTGGAAATCTTACTGGTGTAAAATCCGATGTGATGTTCCCCATTGACAAGAAGAACTCGAATGCATATCATTCAGCTGACGGGTGTAGATAACTTCATATTGGAACTCACCTCGTGCTACACAATTGGCCAGTTCACAATCCGTGTGGTTCAGAAACGAGTAGCATTTCCGATTGGACCAGCATCAAGCATCTCCTCTGAATTTTTGCCTGAGAATTCGAAAAAGTAATTGCGACCACTGTATTTGGTAGCACGTCTGCAAAAGTGAGGACGTTTCGGCCGATGTTCAATAATGTGAAGGCGTACTCTACATTCTCAGTATCGATAACCGTCAGTATGTCACCGACATAGTCTAAACAGAAACATAAGCCATTAGACTTCAATGTCCTGCAAAACGGTATCACCTCCGATGAAGTCGCCAAGTTTCATGTCTTGTACCGCGAAAGCCCCTAGGCCGTATTCAGCCCGCCTGATCTCGACCGCCTGACGAATGGTGAGCATAATTTGTGACGACGAGAATCCTTACACTAATATCATTTCGCTGAAGCTTTGTGTTAATGCATGGGTCGTTAGTTGCACCTGATTAAAGTTCATTTGCACTAAGTGACGCGCATAAACGCATTATAACGTAATCTGACCTCTAAACTGGAATTTAGTCTACTTCACTCAGTGTTCAAATGTTGTACGCTACCTTGCATCGCACTTCTCGCAAATCCCAGGCAAACACTCTCGGTCGGCTTTATAGCACGGGCAAGTCAAAGTGCAGCGTTTGCACTCGCAACCGCGATACTGACGATCACCTGAAGCCATTTAGAACCCGACCCATATCACGAATCGAGTTATGGCCATACGGACAATTTATACCACACGGCAAGCCAGTTGGCAGTGTCGTTTCCGACGGGAGCATTCGCACCGTTCTTTTTCACAGGAACCCTTATGCTTGCAAGGCTCAAGGCTGCGTCATAAAGTATCCCATGATCCACATCTCTTTGAACATACAAGGGAACTACGGGACGAATGACGAATGATCACGGTCTCTTCTGCAATTGATTGTGAGTCAGAATCCATGTCACCCAACAGAAAACATTATTGGGGTACCAAAAATGAGACGAGGTTTTCGGTCTTTCTTTTTGTTTGTTGTTCTTTGTATGACTTTCCTCATCATCATATGCCATGTGATCAGGAAATATGTGAGATCGTTTGAACAAAGACCTTGGGAGAAGTGAGATCGGCAGCATGGATTACATGTAGACGTGTTTACTTCTCGGCAAGCTTAAAGCAGATATCCGCAAGCTGACAAGGAAATAGATCGGGTGAGATGATAAG